>JAQMYJ010000003.1:4019423-4032204 GCA_030014305.1 Clarias laeviceps | reverse complement strand
GGGTTAAATGTTAAAAAAAAAAAAAAAATCGTCCGTTTTTGTGTTTTTTTTTTTTTTTTTTTACAAAAAAAAAAAAATATTTTGTCTCTTTTTGGGCCAAATATAGTAAGTAAATCTTGTTCAAGTTAAAAAGGAAAACAAACCAAATGTACTTAATATTTTCTTGTGTGAGTCTAGATGTAATGTAAAATATATATATGTATATTTTTTGTACACCAGGACTAGCTTCATATCTATTTAAATGAGTTAGAGTCTCGTATACACTGGCAAGAAAAAAAGTTTGAAAACGCGCACACACACACACACACACACACACACACACATATATATATATATATATATCATATTATAATACCTCTATTATCTTTTGTTGATTTTATTCCATCAAATGGTTGTAAATGGATCACAAAACAATTCAATTCATTTTAAGCATAACTGAGAGGGATAAATAACGGTCAAATCAAAACAATACTGTAAGAAACGCTCTTCTTAGAACTAACTGACCAATTGGTGCCAGTCTTCTGATCAGATCAGTGTTTCACACATATTCAGGTGTGTTTGAGCTGAGAGTTGAGTTGAGATTTCTTCTTCCCAAAGTTCTCCTGTGCTGCTTGGGCAGTGTTCCGTCAATAAACTCTTAGGTCCAGGTTCTCCCACACCAGCTCGATGAGGTTCAGATCTGGTGATTGAGCTGGCCAAGCTGTCACAGAGAGCATTCCATCTACTTTCTTGTCCAGATAATTCTTACACAATTGGGAAGAATGATTGGGGTCATTGTCTTGCTGTGAAACGGAGTTTTCCCCAATCAGTCATTGCCCAGAGGGAATAACACGCCTCATCGTTATAGAGTGGTATCCATCCTGATTGAGGACGCCTTGTACATGATTGAGACTGCCCTCTCTCCCATTCCCAGAGAACCCCAGATCATGGTGTTAGGCAGGCATCGATCATCTTTTCATACTTTTCAAACTCATCAGTGAACAAAACTTGGTTCCAATCATCTCAAGTCCACTGTTTGTGCATTACAATTTGCTAACCTTAGTTAGGGTTTTTTTTCTTGCCCACTCTGCCCATGAGGCCAGCTATTAGACGTGAGTCTAATCAGATTCAGGAGCGGTGAGGCATCTGTTTCTCAAGGACGACACTCGTAAGTACTTGTCTTCTTGGCCAGATGTGTGCTTCTGCCTTCCACTACGTCTTCTGTTCTGATTGGTTCCAGTCTCTGGAGACTATAGTGTACTCCTTTTAAATGAATCTTAAATTTATTGGCCATATCTCAGAGAATAACCTTCCTTTCTCAAATGAAGTATAGAAAAACAAGTTGAAACCACATTTTGTTTGGCCATTTTTATCATCATCATCAGGTCACTTTCCCTCTGGAGGAAAAGTCAGATATAATCTTAAATTATTGCTTTACTGGCCATGAACATTTTTTCTAAAGATGCTTTAGCACATGGGAGGGCATGCATCTAATCATTTTGATTCATAACTTTTCACATTTCGTACAAACTTCCATATTTTCTTTTGATTGCGGAAAAGCTGCTTTTCGACAATGATTGTTAAAAGCGCTATACAAATTGAATTGAATTTCTGGAAAAGATAGTTGCAAAGTCTTAAAATGTACCACTAATTATTACATTTCAAGCTTAAGTTTTGAAGGAGACTGTTGCACTTTAAAATACAGAGGCTTAAATGTAAAAAAAAAAAAAAAAGTTCCATTTTGTCTTTTTTTTTTTTTTTTACACCACTAATTAAGGAGCAAATGGTAATTGTTTTGTAAAAAGATAATCTTTGACGTTTTAGATGATTTACCTGCTGATTACACTGTTATAGATGAATGACGAACTTTTTTTTTTTCACTTTTTGGAGTAAACATGCAATAATGTCTAGGTGTTTTCAAACGTTTTTCTTTTTAGTGTATATATTGTGATATAAATTTTGGATTCTTTTATTGCCCAGTTGTGGAAAAAAACTGGGCAATAAAAGAATTGTATTTTCTTAAATGTTTAGCTTTGGTGTTCTTTTTCTGTTCTTCACCAAGGAGACTTAAAAACTAAAAAAAAAAAAAAAATGGAAAATTTTGTTTTTGACTACAAATGCACAAAAAAGTAAAAAAATAAAATAAAAGATGTACTGTATAATCTGCTTAATTCTTCAAAAATATTATTAAAAATGCTAAATGTAGAAAAACAAAAATTACCTTCCAAAATAAAAAAATGTTTATAACTAATGCTTTATAATTGTGGCTTCTTCTATACCTCAATTTTTAAAAGTTCTTTTTTTCCACGAATATAAATCTCCTATTTTTTATTATTATTATTATTTTTTTTTTTACAGAATAACAAAATAATGATTTGATGCTAAAATGCCTAAGAAAGCTCTATATCTATTGTTGTGTATCAAAATCTGGCATAATGTATAAATCTGGATTAATACAAAGTTTTATACCTTATACACATTAAAGAATTGTGTGCATCCTTTTGAGACAAATTCATCTCATCATAAGACTTCCAGAATCTGGTGGAAAAAAAAACCCCCAAACAAACATGTTTTTAAAATATTATTTTTATTTATTTGTTGAGCAACATGTACAAAATAAAAAAAAAACACAATTTGTTCATTGTCTCTTGTGCAAATGAACACATAACATGTCTACCAGTGCCATAACTTATAAACTGTTCCTAGCAAATAAAATACATTAATTCCATGATGATGATTATAATGAGGGTGATGGTGATGAGACAATTCATCACTGTACAATATATTAATTATATAAACACTCAGACTTGATTCCAGGCCAGGAAATACGAGGGCCGTTCAAGTCAAACCGGGATTTAAAATGTGATGAAATGTCTTGTGAATAAAGACATAAAACCTGATTGACTTTTGCAGAAGATTTAAAGTAGAGTGCGGTGATGAGACTCTTAAACATCTGAATGGTGCAAATGTTTTAATTAAGGAAATACGTCCATGAATGATGATTCTTCATTCATTCACCACTTGCACGTTACAGGAACTTGGCTGGGAGTTATTGCCACATTAAGGGAGTTCCTGGGAGGCCAGCGTGAAGCAGGGCAGTCTGATCATGATCTAAGCACTAGTGAAACACTGGATAAGTGCATTAGTGCAGCAGGGGATTATATAGAAAAATAAAGGAGGTTTTTACTCTCATAACTGTCTTTATTCTGTACAATCGAAAGTCCCGGTTTGACTTGAACGCCCCTCGTGGTTTACAGTAGTACTGCAGACGGCACTGAGACGCTTCGGTACTTTCAGTGTAGAACGAAATTTAAGGGAAAGTCCACCCTTGTTTTACACTGAAAATAAAATCTCATCTCGTCTCCGTTTCTCAGTGACATCATCGTGCAAATGTTCAACATTTAAACATATTTAAAGTCCCACAGTGCAACAAAACACTCTTTATTTAGAGATAACATGCGAGCCATTCACTCGGGGTGGATTTTTCCTTTTAAAAAGCTCGTACACGCTCTCACGGCTTCCTGCTTTTACAGTTAAAACCTTCAGGAAGCTCAAGTTACCTGTTTACTACCCGGCTCGGATAAATAAAAAAAAAGTTTAACCCTTTATCCAAAAGCACAAAACATGAATATAAAAACTCATTCTGTAGGAAAAGGTTAGATGGGTGTGTATGAAAGCAGTCGCATACAGTAAAGAGGAAAAACAGGCATTCTGTAAACAGACAGGAAGTCGCTTCGGCCCTGTGGACGGAGCCCGAGAGCGTCCCAGAGTAAAATTGTAACAAACATACATCAAACGGGTTAGTTTAGGATTATCCCTCGCACCCTGGTTACGGCTTCTCCGAAATGAAGGGCGTGGTTTAGTACAGCCGAGCTTGCAGTCCAAACGAAACGGTCGATGTTGCACTTGGTGATGAGCACGACAGGCCACACACCGGTCACGTCCGATCCTTTACAAGCAATTTACAGTACAAAACCAAGAAAAACTCTACAAAATACTGTATACACTGATGTTCCTTAAGTAATACAGTGATGCTCTGCAGCTCACGGGGACACTGACCACGGAAAACTCTGAACATGGCAAAGCGCTGATGGAAAGCAGAGAAGAGGAAAAAAAGGAGAGAGAAAACGGAAAAGAAAAGCAGGTCTGGCAGGATGTCCGAGTCGTAAATCGTACTTTTTTTGCCCATGTGGATGTGGAGCGCAGAGTCAGTGAACGTCCTGATTGGTGTAGCAGTCGAAGCCGTTTTCCTCACAGTCGACCCCCTCGCTGACCTCTGCACACACACACACACACACACACACACAGTTCAGATCTTGCACAAACCTACAGAACACTCGAATGCATCTGGTCTCAACCCATCACAAAAAATCCTTCTTTAATCACATATCTGATCAACATACAGTAACTATACTGATTTTCATTTCACAAACAGAACAGTTTATGTTCTATGTTCATGAGTCTACAGCAACATGGTAATAATACATCCACATAATGTATAAAGCAACAGATGTAGAGCAAACAGTAAATTATTAAGTCTGTTTGATACTGGACAATTAAAAATAAAGTGGATGAATATTCTTCATTAACAGATTTTCTTTTGCCATTATTCAATTAAATTTTATTGATATAGCGCTTTTAACAATTGTCATTGTCTCAAAGCAGCTTCAGTAAATGAAAAGAAAATTTGTGGAAATGTGTATGAGTGAGAAAAAATGTGTCGTCCCTGATAAGCAAGCCGAGGGTGACGGTAGTAAGGAAAAACTTTGAGATGGCAATTGGAAGAAACCTTGAGAGGAACCAGACTATTATTATAATTGTGAATTATGATTCCTTGCTAATGAGGGCATATAAGAAAAATAGGTCCGATAAATGAAAATTAACAGAATTTAAAACCAATGACTTTGTTTTTATTAGTTTTGATTATGTTTCATAAATAACATAAAAAAATAAGTTATCAATTAATCATAAATATTTATGTAAAATGTGAAATGTAAAGTAATTTCAAAATGAATTACCAAAATGAAAATGTTAAACTTTATTCATGGTACTGTAAATGATTGCTCGTAGCCCACATGCAGTACCATCACGGCCCACCAGGTGCAGGTGCAGGTGAAGAATCTAATGAACATCCAGGTGCAGTCATGTGACGATTTGTGATGTTGTGTATCCATGACATCATTTCAAGCAAAATGGAGCCATAAACCAGATACTGACAAAACATTGCTCAAGAAATCCAGTCAGAAAAGGTTAAAATTAAAAATATGAGATGTTGTTAAATCACTAGAATTGTAAAATTAGATGATTCTTGTAACTTTCAGTAACAAAAAACAAGCTTTTTAAAAATGAGCTAATTCTGTCAGATGTGCTACTCAGACACACCACCATTTCGAAACTGATGTCATGGATACACAACGTCACAAATCGTCACATGACTGCACCAGGATGTTCATTAGATGTCACTTAGAGACTTCATGATTTAAAGTCAACGATAAAGCTGAATACAGAACTTTCCAGAACATCGATCTGTGTCCCTGTTCATTCTGTATGAAATACAGCAGTGTTTTAACGTGTAGGTCACGGCCCCCTGGTGGGCCGTGATGGTACTGCATGTGGGCCACGAAAAATCGTTCTGAAAAAATCTTTTCTTTATCGCCGTCCACAAGGTGATTAGATGTTTGGTGATTAGCTTAGAAGCTTGCTCAGGCCGGACCCAGTTTTTTGCTTTATATCCATAAGTATTTATGTTAAATGTTAAATTGTTTGATGGATGGATGGATGGATGGAATAAAAGCTTATGCAAGGCATAATTTTCCCCACACTTGGTTACTCACCATGAAGAGAGCACTGGTCATGACTACCAGAGCCACTTATGAGCTACAACTGGTGGTGAAGAACGGAGTGAGGGATAGATGGATAGATAGATGGGTGGGTGGATGTCAGGATGTCTGGACAGTATGGATGTCAGGATGCATTGGGAGGCAGCAAGCTGGTGGATGGTTCAGGATGGTCCAGTATGGTTAGGGATGGAGCAGGATGATGGTAGATGATTCAGGATGGATCGTGATGGTTAGGGATGGATCAGGTAGGAGCAGGATGGTACAGTATGGGAGATGAGGTGATGATGATGGAGGGTTACAGCTGGGGTTAAACTGCTACTGTGGCTGACCTTTAGAAAACGTCAGAACCACTCAGATCCATGCAGCAAACATTGGGCTCATGCAGTAACACAAAATGAAAGGCATGGACACACACACACACACACACACAACATTCCTTTACCAGAGAAGATGAGCTTCTCCTTCATGATGTTGACGTCTCGGCTCGACCTCCTGACGGCGGCGGCGCTTAGCATGATCTGCTCTGGGTTGTAGCTACGCATGCCACTCATCCTCCACCTACACACACACACACACACACACACACACACACACACACACACACACACACACAGGTCTCAATACTGATATTCCCGTAAATACATAACTAAAATAACTAAAAATAATGAGATTTAAAAAGCAAACGTAAAGAAGGGAAGTGTTAGCTCAAAGTTCTTGTTTTACATTTTAAACAATTTTAGTTTTTAATTGTTATATAACACTTGCTAATCTCTAAGTTTATTGTTTATCAGAAAAAAAAATGCTGTGGTGTTTTTTTTTTTTTTACTGCACCACTTAATAACTCAATATATTTATTTAATACTGCAGAATCTGTATGCAAAATATAAAGAATGTTTAGTTTTTCTGGGAGAAAAACAAATCTAATTATAAATAAAAAAAATTAACATATAAAAAAAAAAAACAGAGTTGTGATATACCGTAGTATATTTTTATAATGTTAATCATAAAAAGAAAAACCTTTCTTTTGGAATTTATTTTTTGGAATTTCTCTCTCTCCCTTATTCTTTTTATTATTAATATTTTCAAAGCAGTGTTTTGGATGATCGTTGTGTTTTTGAATAAACACACATTTTACATTTAACTTCATTTTTCATTAAATAAACACTAATTTTTCTATCTCGAATCCAAGAGGGATGCAAACTTTTGCACTTTGCTTCATTTCAGGATATTTTTCCTCATACCATCATATCTTCCATCCCTAATATACAGACTGAAAAGCATGATGTAAAGAGTTATTGGTGTGTGTACGACTTATGCTGTAATAACATCAAATGCGTTTATATTAGAACAATGAGATTATAAAATAATATAACACACTCACACTGAGATAAAATCACTGGTGTCCTATCTCTTTTTGTCCTTCTTGTGGGAAGAAGGTGTGTGTGTGTGTGTGTGTGTGTGTGTAGGTCTAAGCTCAGAGAAATTGCTATAAATAACTGAGTTTTAGTGCAGGTTGGTGTGATTAATGCAGAGCCACCATCCATCTCAGACACAGTGCCAGTATTTACATCTCAACTCCAACGGGAGCTAAAACACAAAGCTCAGCGCTTAGACAGGAAGCTTTAAATAATCACATCAGATGGATAATAAGCTGCTTACAGGCCCTAAGGCTCAACACCACCCTCTAGTGGATGCAAGAAGAAATGGTTACATTGTTATACTAGGTTTCTCGCTTGCCATGCCAAAGGCCCAGGGTCGATTCCCAGCCGATGCCCAAACCCCAGCCACTGGATGCAGTGCCGGTCCCAAGATAAAAGATAAAAAGCGATCAAAAGAAATATTACTGTGTGCACTTAGTGTGTCTGTTCTTTGGGGTCAGGCTGTGTATATTTAAGGACAACTCATTATTTTAGTCACCTAAAGCCTAAGTACTATGAAAACCCCTTTTTTCTGCCTATTAACCAATAAATTCATAATTTACCGCATTATTTATTCATTCATATTTACAATTTTGTGTATCAAGCTTTTAAATATATATATTAAAAAATATACTGTGCAGATGTTTCTGATCATAAAAGCTCCAAAAACCCAACCCCAAAATTCTTCACCTTTTTTTTCCCCCTGTCTATCTGTTTTCCACCAATTTTACAGAAATTTCAAGTAAAAGACTCAAAAGATTATTTTTTTCCCTCTTATGACTGTAAAGGTATTTTTTTAAACCAGTAAATTATATGGTGGGTGCACAAACTTTTGAATTAAACTCTAAGTAGCATGTGTATAATTAAACTGATCGATAGCTAGGGGAGTGATAGATACACAGATATGCAATAGATATATATATATATATATATATAGACAGAGAGACAGATAGACAGACAGACAAATAGACAGACAGATAGACAGACACACATAGATATATAGATAAATTGAGACAGATAGATAGATAGACAGACAGACAAACAGATAGATAGATAGATAGATAGATAGATAGACAGACACATAGATAGATAGATAGACAGACAGACAGACACGTAGATAGATAGATAGACAGATAGATAGACAGACAGATATATAGATAGATAGATAGATAGATAGATAGATAGATAGATAGATAGATGCAGTAGCACAGCCTCCATGGGCCGGGAGAAGTGACCCAGTTACCTGATCAAGTGATAGCTGAGAGATGCCAGAATGCAGCAGAGAAGAGGAGCATGCACATCAGCAGAGGAGGAGGAGGAGCAGGAGGAGGAAGAAGAGCAGGAGGAGAAGGAAGTGGAGGAGGAAAAGGTACAAAGGTCACAAAGGTAACAGAGTAAAAGAAGGAGAGAATCAAGAAGTCAGTTCAGAAGCAGAAGCTGAAGTCAGGACGCCGAGCACTGCGGACCGTCCGCACTAAAGCGGTGGGCGGGAGAATTCCACACTGAGTGCTGCGTACAGAACCACCAAGCATCGCAGCAAAACTCTTCTTAACACAGAAACAGCAAGAATACACTCACTGCTCACACACTCGTTCAGTCGTCACACAATCAGTCTCCTTCAAAACCTCCCCCACCCTTTTATTCCTTACACTAGTTTATCTTATTTTGCTGTTTACTGTTTCATTTCTGTTTCCTTTCATCACCTAATAAGACCTGCGGACTTCCCAAATCTCAAACATAACTATAGTGGGATAAAAAGTGAAGTAGTTTTTTAATTAATAAAGCAACGTTATGGTTGGCAAATTTTGATGTTTTTTCTTTTTTAATAACAGCACACACCAACTGTTGTAATCCATACAATAAATATTACTACTTATTGATATTTATTAATACTAACTAAATACCTATTAATTATTAAAAGCTCATTAAACAGCTATTAATCTTTTTAAAATACTTACAGTGCCAGTAAAAAGTTTGGACACAGCTTCCAATGGTTTTTTGGTTTAGTGATTTATTTTCTATATTCTAGAACAATATTGGATTTTTTAAACTATGAAATAACACGTATTGAATTTCATCATTAAGTAACAACAATAACAGTCAGTTGTAATTATAAGACACGAACGTCAGCTGTTCTGGAACAGTTTGTGCATGAACAGTATTGTGTCGAGTGCATTTGTAAAACCCATCAGGCTCCATGATGACTGTCTCTCATGAAGACCTTCCCAGGAAAGCAAGACCAAAACTGACCTCTGCTGCAGAGAAGAAGTTCATTTATCTCTCCTACCAGCCACAGAAATCACCAATTAACAACCAGCACCTCAGATTAGAGCCGTTATGAAGCTTTACAGAGCAGAAGTAGCAGATATACATATATCTCAATATCAACTGTTCAACGGAGATTATTGTATATTTTGGACGCCTTCAGTATAGTTTTATAATGTAGGACGTCCATGATTATCAGGAAAGACCATGGAATTAGAAGTTGTGTCCAAACTTTTGACTGATAGTGTATTAAAATGTAATTTTTTTAAATAAAAAAAACTATTAATAGTAATGTATTTAGATTGCATTTAACCTTACAAATTAACATATAACTTTATATTAATTTGTAATGTTTGGTATAATTGATTATTTGTATTTAATCTTTCTTTAAACATTATTATCTTTTTTAAAATCTAAATAATCTGAATCGGGTGACTTTTAACTGTTTACCTTTTTTCTCTTCTCCTTATTTTGGTTTCTGGAGTATTTTATTATTTCTCACCCCATTTAACCAAAAATCTTATTACAAGAGTCTTTGATGCTACAGTAGCAGATTGCATTTATGAAAGAGAAACAGATGGTGAAACAGATACAGATGATATTGTAGATTAATAAACTAACAAAGCACAAATACAAGCTTTGCAACGAACACTATGAAAATAAATAGAAAGGCATTATGCAGTCAAACTGATAAAGTGCTTACTTCTGAAAGACAAAAATCCCCACGACCAGAGCGAAGGAGACGAGAGACGTAGAGACCCAAATCAAGCGGTACTCGTCCGGAGTCTGGAACAGAAGCAGCAATGTGACAGAGCAGACACTAGGTGGCACTAACAGAAAAAGCTTTTTCTCTTATAAAGCCTGGTTTAAATTTGAGAAAATGACCATAAGTGATTATACGGCTCCTATAGTATAAGCTCGTTCACAGGGACTTAAAATTAAAAGTTCTCGTTAAAAGTCTGATGTAAAGGTGCAGCCCTACATCAGGGTTTCCACCACAGGAAAGTATTTCATGCTTATGAGGTACTGAACATTTATATCTGTTATAACATAAGTATAACATAACATGAAATAACTTGTTTCGTGGACATTTCTTAACATTTAACTATGAAAAGAAAAAAAACAAAAACAAATATGATGCAATTCTTTAATACATTAGGAAATGTTAGTGGTTTCAAATTGTTATGGTGTATAAAGGAATAAAACCTTTCAGGGTGTACTTTTAAATTTATTTGAAAAAAAAAATTCATCTTCAGAACAAGAGCTTCATCATCGTTTCATGAATGATTCTCCCATAAAAGCATGACCTTGAATATTTTATTTCTTCCTTATCTGTTATAACACTGATAACATATCAAGTGTTCAAACAGACCAGCAAACTTTATTGTTTTTTAAATGAAAAAGCTATAACTAATATTACTGATATTTTGGAAGAAAAGTTAAAAATGCCTAAAGTATTGGGTTTCAATTAGATTCTGCGCAAACTTTAATCTTGTCCCTGAAATCCCAAAGCGGCAAGGAATTAATCTAGCAAATGTATTAATTTGTACATGTTTAAGCATAGATACAGTATGTTGTGATTGTTCCCGGGTGATGTTGCTCATTTGCATAAAGGGTGCCAATAATTCAATAAGGGATTCAGTGAATCTATAAGAGAGGCGTGTTCTCATTGAGAGAGCGTCTCACCATTAGCCAGAGAGGTGATAGAACATTCTTGAGGATCTGCGGCGCTTCCGAGGAGACGGAGGGGACGCCGCTGCACCAGAGCACAGAGTACAACCACGGCTCATTCACCGAGTACAGAGTCACACTCACGTTATTGGCTGTGTACGTCCTGATAAACAAAGACACACACACACACACACACACACATATATATATAAATTGTCATAAAAATAAGAACGCTAGAAAACACACCCTCTCTAATAGGATTATTCTGAATATACACTGGGGTCCAAAAGTATTAAGACAAAATCTGTAATTTTAATCTGTAGCCCCTGTGCACAAAACAGGTGATGTCACTAATGAGTTTTATCCAATCTGACGGAAAAGTTGTCCCAATTTACTAAAAAACTACAACGGTGTTCAGCTTGGCCTGGGTCATCTCCAGACCTAAACTCTATAGCAAACTGTTGGATGATGGTGAGGAAGGCGGGAAAAGTCCAGAAACCGTCTTATACGCATGATGTTCAGGAAGTGATCAAGCAGAGATGGATTGGGCGAGTGACACCAGAGTACTGCAGACGCCTTTCTGACTCTATGTTCAGCCAGATCCAGCAGGGTTTGAAGAATAAAACACTTCATTATTAAATACTGATTGTTGTATAGTAATTTCACTGCATAAAATGAGAAATGATTCCTATTATCTTGATAGTCATTATTTACCAAAAGAAATTGAGAATGACTCATTTCAATCTATATATCATGAGTAAAATATTCTTGTATTGTTAAAATATGCAAAAGGTTTAATAGATGAGTAAATATACTGTAATTAGAAAACGGCAAGAATTATTAATGTAAAGATTAACACACCGCAATGTGCCGTTTTTTTTTTGTTGTTGAAAAATTGGTAGTCGGTTGCGTGTGTGTGATTTGCAGTTTAATTTAATGTTGTATGGAAAGATTTATAATTATAAATCTTTTTAAACATTATAAACATAAAACATTAATAATGGTTTATATAGTTAAATATTTAATGGTATGCTTCTTGCTCTCTGTATTACACCTTAAAAAACAAACAAACAAACAAACAACATTTTTCTTTTTACTTTTTTCCATTTTTTATTATTATTTTTTTTTTAGGAAAAAGTCAGTGGTTTGCTTAAAAATAAATGAAATAAACAAAAAGAATGTAATAACCTGGATGTGTCTCTTAAAAAATGAATAGCAGACAAATTTTAAAATTAAATAAAAATAAATAAAACTAATTATA
The DNA here is from genome assembly GCA_030014305.1 of Clarias laeviceps. Lineage (NCBI taxonomy): Eukaryota > Metazoa > Chordata > Actinopteri > Siluriformes > Clariidae > Clarias > Clarias laeviceps. The sequence goes on along the minus strand of JAQMYJ010000003.1, from coordinate 4,019,770 downwards.
ATATACTGTAAACACCCAGGAAATAGTAAAACATGGAATAAAGCAGCTCATCATTCAGCATAAATCAATATGTAATTTAGGGAAACGTCTCCAGATGATTTATCTACAGTATGTCTTGGCAATAAATTATCACAACAATAAATGGTTCATTGGAAAGTTTATTATAAATGTTTTTTTTTAAATATCAGTGTGAAACAAAAATAGGAATAAAATCAAATTCTTGCTAAAGATATAGGTATACTGTGTATATATACTGTATATATATATATATATATATATATATATATATATATATATATATATATATAGAGAGAGAGAGAGAGAGAGTGTGGGTGTTTTTGTGTGAG
>JAQMYJ010000003.1:3996651-4010427 GCA_030014305.1 Clarias laeviceps | reverse complement strand
AATTTTGCATTTTTTGCTATGGGTTTACAGGTGGCACATAGGGGAACGGTTATCACTGTGTACTTGTATTTCGAGGGTTGAGGTTCAATTCCCGCCTTGTGTGTGTGTGTGTGGAGTTTGCCTATTCTCTCTGGTGGGTTTCCACCGGGTACTCTCATTTTCTTTTAAAGTCCAAAAACATGCATGTTGGTGTTTCCAAACTGCCTGTAGGGTGTGGGTGTGTGGTTGGCACCCCATCCAGGGTGTAGTCTCCTTCATGCCACAAGTCACCTGGGATAGGCTTCAGGCCTCCCATGACCCTGTACAGGATAAGCGCTATAAAGAATAAATGAGGGAGAGTGACTGTTTTTTTTTCTCTAGTGCAGAAGGGAAGATGTGAAACATGCAGGACACAGAGAGGCCACATTAATTTACATGGAAGAGAGTCAAGTGCTCATGTGGCATAATAAAGTATTTATTATAACATAACAATAGCATGCCATATTTTATTTATTCTCAGTCAATGCTTTAATATGGTTAGCATCACTGTGGTTTACTCATTTTATTTTTTTAGAAACTCAGCTATAATTTGAATGTACTATTCTCTCCCATCCCATGCCAGCTACCAACCACGGAGGACAAAAACATGTGCTTCCTGCCAACCGCCTCTTTTTGAGCAGTCGCATGAAACATTTAAAGTAAAGTGCTATCTGCCCTCTTGTACACGGGCTCACAGATGCCACTGTGACTGAGCAGACAGTAAGAGTATGCCATTACAGATACACAAAAACCCACTGTCTCTTCAAGATAGGGGCGAAGATAGGGCTTTCCAGCTGCGCTACTCTGACATATAATTAAAGGTCTCGCGCTTTAATTTAAGAGGTTTATGTAAATGAGCTGAGCAACAACAAGCCAGAGAGAGGGGCTCTTCTTATATGATGTCACAAAAGGGGAAAAATCTAACTTGCTTGTTTAAACCCTGGAACATACCGAATTTTGTTGTTGTTGTTTTTTGTTTCATGCACAACCAAAAGACCTGTTAGAATATCTAAAAATAACTAAAAAAGTGAATTTTGCATAATATGTCTCCTTTAATCTTGAACATATTTTGACACTAAAGGAGACCTATTATGCAAAATTCACTTTTTTTAGTTATTTTTAGATATTCTGATTAATTCTGGACGTGTACAGTATCTGAGAGAGATAGGTATACACTGATGTTAGGTTTCCCTAAGAGAAGATGAGCTCCACCTTCCTGAGCCGTGGAGGAGGATCAGTGCCTTGGAGGTATGAATACCAGGCAAAGCGCCAGCTCACCATTAAAAATGCAATATAGGTGAAGCCTGCAGCGGTGGTGGCCAGTATGGGAACGGTTCCATCACTCCACTCGCCTGACTGGTTGTATAAATACCTGGAGGAACACACACATACACACACACCACACACACACACACACACACACACACAGAGAGAGAGAGAGAGAGAGAGAGAGAGCATGGTTCATCATTAAACACGATGCTGGGAACTGAAACAGTGAGTCATGTTTACATACACACACACACACACACACACACACACGATGACTCCTGGAAGTGAGTGGAGAGGTTCCTCATGACTCATATAATACACTCTACACAGGCCAGTCCTGAAAAATTATTCATAAACAAGTCCAGAATCCATCATCACTTTATTACAGCAGTGTTAGAAGCTATTGCAGGTGTCGGTTCCTTTAAGGTCAAAATGTGACTACTGAAGATTTCAAAACTATCAAATAACACATAACACCAACAAAACCACAACAGTCAGTTGCTATTTTAAGACATGAAGCTCAGCTGTTCTGGAACAGTTCTTGCAAGAACAGTATTGTGTCGAGTGCGTTTGTAAAACCCATCAAGCTCCATGATGATGAAACTGTCTCTCATGAAGACCTTCCCAGGAAAGCAAGACCAAAACTGACCTCCGCTTACATTAGAGCCGTTATGAAGCTTTACAGATCAGAAGTAGCAGATACATCTCAATATCAAAAGAGATTATTGTGTATTTTGCCTGCCTTCAGTATTGTTTTTACCCTAGTAGTTTCCTCCTGATTGCTTCATATTTTACGTCCCAAGAGACAGACTTTTTTGTATTTTAATTTATCTTTGAAGAATAGCTCTCCAAGCTTCCTGAAGGACTTTTTTTTCCTTCTCATTATTTTCTGTCCAGTCCCTGTACCTGAGCAGTTTCAGAAGAATGTTTTTTTTTTTGTTTGTTAAGCATTACAGTGATCTATGAATCATTCAAACATAAAAAAAAAAAACATCTAAGTTAAGACATGAACCAGTGAGAAACAGGAGCAGATGATGACAGATGATCTGGCTGGTGATTAGTTTACTGGTGATGCTGAATGCTGAGTGGTTGGAACAGATGAGAGGAGAAATGAGGCTGCTGAGGTTGTTCCATAAACAACATGTGAATTTAATATATGAAATTGGGGGAGGACTTTTACACAATAATAATAATGTGTTTTGTTCCTGTTATCACATACATTATAGCAGCTAAAAAGCAGCTACAGAATAAAATTCTACTAGAGAGTAACTCTCTTTTTCTATTTCTTGAAGTTAATGAAATAAAACCCCTGCAAAACTATACTAGTATTGAAAATGTATAATTCTTTTGACCAATCAAATAAAAAAAAAAAGATAAAATCTGGACTGCGGCATAACTAGGTCATCTTCTCAATAGGTGCATAATATTTAGGCACCACCTTGAGTGAAAAAACACAATTCAGAACCATTTAAATAATAAAAAGAAAATAATATACCTTATAAAAATAACCTTAAAATTATTTAAAAAAAAAGTAATTTTCCCTTGTCAATCCTAATGAACACCACAAAGCAGATCGGTGTCTATTTTGAGCGAGTATTTACTTAGCAAGTATAATATCACTTATCCTACTGTATATTTACATAAGTTGAGTGGATGTGTTTTACAGTACATGTAGGTTTCTGAGAACTGATTGCTAAGAAGGAGTAAAGCTGTTATCTTAAGCACACTTTAACCCTCCACCCTGTGAAGAAGCTGTGATTGTGTGTCGGCATTTTCTAGCCGTAATCCGCTACGTCTAATTTGTGCTAGCCAAAGAAAAGAAAAAATAAATCCGAGCATCCAAAAGTGCATAATTGGCCACACTTGTCTTGATGAAAGGGATTGTCTTTATCTCTCTACTGTCAATCAAATCTGTTTGCTAGTAAAACATGGTAGTTTGAATGGCTAAAATTAGCTAGGAGGATATTCAGGTCGGAAAATTGGTAGTTTTGAAAGGTGATTGTGTTTAGCTCAAGTTCAGTTAGGAAACAGGGACATTTAGCAGACAATGTTGTAGCAGAATGCAGTCCATTGTGAGGAAAATCCAAGAATACCCAATTAGCATTGATGACTAGTCCTCGACTGACCTCGGAGCAGGAGTGTAGGCTTGGCCATAAACTTAATAGCATTTTACCGCAAATGCAAACCAATATGTGGATTTTTTTGTGGGATGTTTTGTTTCGTTTCCCATTTTACTTTTAATATCACTATGATACTGCTGATCAGTGGGGCTACAAGGTGCTTTGTTGGCTATAAATAAAAATAAATATGTCATGCATTTATTAACAACATTCTACATGCATGGTTACATTTATTTTTAACCATCATGCCTATTCACTTTTACTCCGATCAGCCATAACATTACCACCTACACTATACTCCAGTATACTACAGTAAACTGGTGATAGGATCATGGCAAACCGTGGCTCACAAGGCTGGGAGCAAAACCCAGCCCGTCCAGTCCATGCTGGCTATGAACGAAAGGCACCAGAACACCCAGTGCATCACAGCTCGCTGTGCAAAGAGCCCATACTGTACATCTGTATGTTGATGACTTATACACCTAATACAGTACCTGTATATACAATTTAAAATCGACCCCCGTGTAGTTGCAGTTCTGAGATCGCGGCCTCAGTCATTAGCAGATTTTTCCCTATAATCTATCTAATAATTGTTCGTGGAAACTCTCGCGTTTTCACGGAAACCGCAAATATCCTCCATTTTTTTATGGCTTTTTCGGGGCAATATATAATTTTTCATGCGTTTTAATGCTAAACTATTAAGAACAATATAATTTTACTAATTTTGTAACATAAATAGTAATTCAGCAAAATTTCTATATAAAATATAATACTGTATATATTTTGTAGTACTGTAGAGACAACACAAATTGACCGTAGAGGAAAACGCAGTTTTGGATGGTGAATTATTACCGTATTTACCCTACAGTACTGATCCCAAAGAAAACGACAGCGCATATCAAAGAAAACACACTTGCATGAATTACAGTACATATAGAGGGGTAACATCGGTATTTTACATTCTAGCACTGCGGGTGACACAACAGTAAAGTACTGTACAGTATACGGGTTTACTTTTAAATACTTTTATTTAGTTTTTAAGGGTAATGTATTAGACTGAGTTTGAACTTAAATTAAACCATTTATAGGCATATTTTGACCACATCCGAAATTCCAAAACATTCTAGGACCGGAACCCCTGCGAATTTCGGTGGTCGACTGTAAATCATTTAAAGCTAAGAAGTTTCACTTTGTTTATTTCTGATGCTGTGAGCAGCCATGACATCATACCCCAAATACTACCCTATACTGACTTTTGTTGCTTTGGCATCTTATGCCATGAAAGACTCTTTCCATTTAATCCGATGAGAAAGAATAGTTCAATAGTTCAAAAAATAGGAACAGTTCCGTCGGCAGCAACTAATAGCGTTTAACAAACATCCCCTTTTCAAAAGAACCGCTGTTTGCACTATTTGCTATAGTGTTGCGTTCGTTATGTGTTCAGGAAATTAGGGCCGTTTGTAACTGTTTACAAGTTTGTACATCAAATCTGTTTACAAGTTAAATTAATAATTAATAGAAAGAAAACAAACATGCACTAACATGTATGTTTCTCTAGTGAGAAAACACTGAGTATGTTTCAGTCTTACTTTCGCAAGTTCACACAGGCTGTGTTTGGCCCGCAGGCCTCGAGCTTGACACGTCGTCTAACTGGAGTCGAAACAATTTACATTATATGAATGATGTGACGTGAAACATTATGATATATACATACACAAGGGACATTCAAGTTAAACCGGGACTTTTGATTGGGCGTAATATGTTCTCACAGTTATGAGAGTAAAAACTCCCTTTATTTGCCTATACAATAGACTAATGCACTTCTCCCAGTGTTTCACTAGTGCTTGGATACCATCAAGATAGAAAGTTTTCTCAGTACACCAGAGTCATGATCAGACTGCCTGATTCACATCTGAAACACTGGCCTCCCAGGAACTCCTTTAATGTCCCAAACATGTGGAAATTACCTGGAGCGGGGTCAGGACTGTACATTTAAAATATAAAATAACCTCTAAGCTTTGTTCCTCTCTGAGAACTACACGGTGTGTGGGAACTGGCTTTAACTGGGTGAAAGTAAGAACCAGATGTTATTTTTTCCTTTAGCCAAAATGACCTAGTGTGCTTGTTTGTCCTTTAATGTCTCGCTAACATAACATAGTAAGAGCGAGATTTGTTAATGTATACTATATATTTTTTTGCGTTTTGAAAGAAATGACTCATCTTGTATTTTATCTAATTCTGACATGACGTGAACACGCTCTTTGCAAAAACATTTCGACTGTATAAAAACCTGGGAATTATATAACACCAATTTCACAGTGCTGTTAAACTCATCACACATAATATTTACTCTTAAAAAAAACTCCCAGCTCATGGAACACCTTTTAAATGAAGCCCAAACAAAGGAGAATATAGGAATATTAAGCAATGTTGTCAACAGCTCTTCCGTTTGGCATTCGATTCGTAATTCTGCAGGATGAAGCTGATCTGAGATCAGACCTTCCCCTGAGGACGCCAGGAGAAGGTCATATCACAGACACGTCTCCTAATTACAATCCCCCGCTTTGCCAGTTTGTTCACAGGCTTTACAGTCGAGGACATCCTGAAACACGACGTCCTTCATGATGCTGTCTCATATGAAAGGTATGAGAGACGTGGATGAAGATGGAGAACAAAGAGAAGGAACACAGAATATGAACCAGTGAAAGAAAGCAAGAACTGAAAAAGCACAAACCTTTTTATTTTAGGTAAAAAAAAAAAAATTATACAGTGTATATATATATATATATATATATAATTATATACTGTATATACACTGTATATATGCAATATATATATTGTCCTTTAGTGAAAAAGTATGATTTATTTGCATATTTGTCACACTTAAATTCAGATCAAACAAATTTCAATATAATGCAAAGATAACCCGAGTAAATAAATAAATAAATAAATAAATAATTATGACTATGATTATTAATGGGAAAAAAGTTATCGAAACCTGCCTGACTCCATGTGAAAAAGTCATTGATATAAACTAAAAATGAAACTAATAACGTAATATGGTTGTGGAACTGGTTTGGACAGCTTTTTAAAAATTTAACAAATGAAATCACCATTTAAAAACTGCATTTTGTAATTAATTGGGTTATCTTTGTGTAATCCCAATTATGTAAGTGTGACCAATCTGCAAATAAATAAATAAAAAAATAAATAAAATAAGGGAGGGGCAAATACTTTTTCACAGGTACAGTATGTAGTATTTCTCATTGGATCTACAACAGATTGTTTATATTTTTCTATGTAATAATATACCTGTCTTTAATGGAAATAAGCACTTTATGAAATATGAATTCATTTTTTTTTATTCATGTTATTCTTGCTGTAGTAGAAAGTAATTAAAATTTCCAGCATAGTATATATATTTTTATTTTTGCTTGTTTTTTGTTTGCTTTTACTTTGTCTTACCGCAGGTAGTCAAATTTCAACTAAAATCTTTTACAAAAAGGCCACACAAGACACAGATGCAAAGCAAACACTCCCATAATGCTTCACTTCATGATGACTTCATGCCGATGACAAAGCAGCTTCACAGAAATCTGAATAGAGATTTATATTTAGCTCCATTGTGACAACGTCTGTTGTTAAAAGCGCTACACAAATAGGACTGTATTGAACTGAAGCTCACCAGTTATATTCGCTGTAGTCATTGCTTGCTTCTAACCAGAAGTAAAGCCAGAACAGCAGCAGAGTGAAAGTCCCGAAGAGGATGAAGGTCCACATACACTCCCACTGCGGGAAAAACACAAACACACGCAGACTTTGGTTAAAGACTAGATGAAAAACAATTGCATGCAAAGTGTGTGCTACATACCGAAATGTATTCCTTCATTTCACATGGAGATCATTAAAGCAATATCAGGGATTAAAGGAATGGTTTTTGGCCTGATCTCCATTTACCACATGTGAACTGTTCGAGGTCTGTCTGAAACTAAACATCCAAGTAACGGCTGGATTACATGCAATGATCTTCTCATTACGCTTCCAGTTCTAATCCAGTCAATCGCCAATCTTTGTCAGAACAGTCTCAGGTGTTCTGCTTTGTTGCAGGTCTTCCCGAACATGGATCACCTTTAACTTTAACTTTTTAAGATTCTCGACCATCTTTGAAGCCACACATTTGTGCCACACTTTTATTGGCGCTGGACTCATCGCATCGTCCCAGAAAGCCTTCTGAATCATCCGAATAGTTTTTATAGAGGAATGTTCAAGCTCAACGCAAAATAAATTTGATGCAGATTTGTTGCTCTGCTTGCTCAGTCATTTTTAAAGCAACAACCACACAGCACACATGCCCACGCGATGGCGTTCAGCTCCCCACCTACTAGTACGGTTATTGTTCACGCATGTAGATTCCAGTCCACACTTCTTGGATGCCAGGTTAGCAGTGTTGGGGGACCTTACTTTTTAAAGTAACTAATTACATAAAAAAATTACTGTCATTAAAAAGTAACCAGTTACATTACAGCGTTACTTTCTGATAAAAGTAACTAGTTCGAGTTCTTTTCCTTTGCAGAACATGAAAACTCCTTTGTGATTCCTCATGCATGTTGTTTTAGTCAAGACCTTTATAATTATTCTACCATCATCACTCAGCGAAGTTTGGCACAGAATCTGTTAAGTACTAATACCCCTATCTCACCTACGCGGTTTCGCGCGGTGGCCGTAAATACGATCCATCATGATCCACCGCGAGTTTTGGTGCTGTGATTAGGTTTCCATCTTTCCGCGCGTCGGTCCTCACATAGTCAAACCGCATTGGTGAGATATGGGTATAACGGAGGGCGGCGGGTTATCGGGGGCGGGGCTTGTAGGACGACTTTCACTCACACACACACACACTAACGAATTGGGAATGACTGCTGTCTGGTTCACGGATTACATAAATTGTCTGAATAACGGATTACATTTTTGAAAAAGTAACTAAATAACTGAGAACTTAAATGGTGGACCTAATGCGTTAGATTACATCAAAAAAGTACTTTGTAACGCGTTACACCCAACACTGCAGGTTACACAGATGTCGCATAAACCGTTCACGTTATATTAACATTGGCTGGACTTATAGACCTCATAAAAAGTGTGATTACAATGTACTTTAGAATGACATGGTTCTTTAGATTAGAATATAGAAAAAGTGGCCTACAGATTTTTTACATATATATTACATACTGTATATCTGTGTGATTTATCCTTTTAAAAATGGAACTACGTTTTTGGAGAGCAAACCACAGAAACCTCTGGAAAACACCATAAAAACAACCTGCTTCATTGAGATAGGATATTTTTTATCACAATGCTTACACTCACCATCCACTTTATTAGGAACACCTGCATATCTGAACATTAAAAATTCTACAGTCACAGTCAGACACATTATGATATAAAGTGAAATGCTTGTTCGACCGCTGATGACCTAAAAATAATAAAAAAAAGAGTTTCCAAATAAAGAATTTAAAGTATGAGATAAGAGAAAAAAATTATACAGATATAGAAAATATAGAAAACGTTAGCTGTGGAAAATTTACAATAATAAAATAAAATAATGAAAAATGGAATTGAATTGAAATGGCATTTGAAAAAAAAAGAGTAAGACAATGTGCAGAATAATGTGCAAAGTTCAAAGGTCAATTTCAAAGTTTCATGGTGTGCAAAATGAGCAAATGTGCATTTACATGTAAGGTGCAGCGTGATGAATAGTGAGATTGTTTTTGTGTGAAAAAGCAGATCAAAGTGTTTAGTCCTACTGTATGTGGTACTATGCATAACACACTACATTAATAAATTCTTTTTGTCTAAAATGTTATGACTTTTCCTGAAGTTTCCCAAATTATACAAAGATGTAATTAGTTTACATTTAATTTTGCTCCATGTTGATAATAAAAAATTTTTTTGCCTTAGTATCATGTTATATACACAGTTGCACACTTTAAAAGTTATTTATAAGTTTATTCACATACGTTAGACCGTTATTATGAGTGAATACGGAGTGAGACAGATTTCTTTTTCCAGTTTCCTCAGTATTAAGAAACATGTTGAAATACTTGTCTGTGGTAATCACATCGAGACAGGCACGAATTCCTATAAAACAAAACGGCTACAAAGAAAATACTGTTTACACATTCCAAACTAATCACTTGAGTTTCCTGATCTTTTAACAGTAATCAGAAAGTAATGCGATACAAACAGCATCTGCTTGTCGGAGTTAAATCCTACGTCAAGCTCTGTCAGACCTTTCCCTCTCATCAGTCTCTCATTATGAGGAATAATTTGAGTTGAATCGGTTGTGTTAGACGCAGACGGGCACTGACGACTGATCGGCTGCGCTATTCACACTCGTTTATCAGGCATGAAAAGCATCAGAATGACAAAACCAAGAACAGAATCCCTGATCATCACATGATACTGTAATATTACATACTAATTCTACATCATACTTTCAAATCAGTTTAAAACTAGGGGATAGGAAGCTATAAGCTACAAGTGTTAACTCAATCTTACAAAACGTCAACTTTATTAGCAAGACCTATTTTATACCTTCATGCAATTAACTAATCTGGTAATAAGGTATCAGTAGTGCAATGCATAAAATCATACATACGCATTTTAGAAAGTGCTGATCTCTTAGGATGTACACCAGGCTGACAGGAAGGCTACGGTAGCTCCAATAACCACTCTTTACAACCGTGGTAAACAGAAAAGCATCTCATAATGCACAAGAAAAGAACTAGAAAAGTCCACAAGGCTTAACGCAATCAGTGTAGCCCTAAAGATTTCTCAGATTCAATGTGGGCTTTTGCTGTTGTTGGTCCTTTGATCTCAAGGTTCAATGTGTTGTGCGTCCTGAGATGCTTTTCTGCTCATCATGGTTGTAAAGAGTGGTTTTTGATTGGTTAGTTACAGTTAACTAATTAACTTCTAAAATTCTATATTCTAATTCTAATCTTTGTCTTAGTTTAAATTTGTATTTAGAGATGAAAGGAATTTAAACCCATCAGACATAACATTAATACCACCTAGGCCCCTTGTGCCAGTGGGGTGCGTCTGGCCCCTTGGAGTGTGGCTCTGCAGGGTCTCTGGAGGTGTGGCTTTGGTGTCTAGCACCAGGACGTTGGTCGACCGTGCTGGGATTGAACTCTGCAGTGCAATGAATGTTCTGGTGACTTCCAATCAACCAGCATAACCAACTAAAATCTTTTGGTCATTTCAGAGCAGGTGCAAACGCTGGAGCCATTGATTCTCATTATTTGTTGAGATTAGAATTAAATGTGTTTATGCAGCGGGCCGGTTTTAAGATAGGTAGGCAATTTATTTGCTGAAACAAGGAGTCTGGGACAATCTCAGATCAGGATAATCTGCTGCTTCCACCTGTAATTACCGCAATTATCTAGTGGTTTGTTTAGCGGTAATTATGTTCCTGAGAATGTTCAGGGAATAGCACCTGTTCTGGACACTATACACAAATATATAAAATATAATGTAATAAAAAAAACAAAAACAACTAATATTATAGTATATATAATAACGCCCTTATTTTATAGGCTTTGGGGCCTCAGTGATCATGTGACATGACTCTCTCACTTTCATAGTTCATTATCTGAACCGCTTATCCTGTGCAGGGTTGCAGGGGGTCGTCCTGTCCCAGGGGACTCGGTGCACAAGGCGGGGCATATAGGACACAAGCACACACATTCACACAGTACAGCCATTTTGGAAATGCAAATTGGCCTAATTTACAGATGTTTGGATTGTGGGACGAAACCCACCAAGCACGACCAGAACATGACACAGACCCGAGGCGGGAATTGAACCTTCAACCCTGGAGATGTGAGGCCACAGTATTAACCACTACGCTTCGATATTACAGTGAAAGAAATATAAACTCACATCCACGCAAACACAAATATGTCCCTTACACTCCAGTAGTAAAGAAGTGCAAACAGGAGGAGATAAACTGTAAGATAAAAATAAAAAAAACATGCAAATAAAGTGAGCTCTAGTAATTTTGCAAAGAGGCCATTGGTACACAGAGAAGACTGATAAAATTCATAATGCATTTTATTGTGTTGTGAAAACCAGGAGGACCTTCACGACCTTCACACGCCACACATATTATAATTGTAATAGAAACACACACACACAGAGGAGTTGCACAGCATGTGATAGCAAAGAAAAGCATATCTACTGTACATCACAGCATGTGCACAGATACACAAAAGGCGTGGTTACAGAAAGGGCAGAAAGGTGGAACAGAGGGCAGAAAATATCAGCTGACTCAGATACAGTACCACCAGCCTCAATCCAGAGACACAACTGCTTTTCTCACAACCATTTGCAGAATGATTTAGAGGTTTAAATCAAACTTTGGCTGAAATAGTGGTCGTGCTATTCCGGTATAAAGCATGCACGACTAGGAAGCTGGATTTTACAGAGCGCATTTTTGTTTTTCTATATGTAAGACAACATGGATGTAAAAATATGTAAAATATGACTCTTGGCTCAGACAAGACTGTTGAAGTTTTGAAGCGTTATCAAGACTTCAAGACCAAATTCATCAAAGAAAAAAAAAAAAAAAACAGTTCTGGTTTTGGAATCCTTCGGAGATACTGAGTGAATGAGGTTCTGTTGTCTCGACAAGACTAACGCCGAGTTCAACCTCATCCGACAGCCACTGAGTCGACCCATTCCAAGGCTATTTCTCATCGGACAAAAAAAACAAGCTCCTCAAGGTCATATTAAATAGGATTGGAGAATGTGATGTGCAAAAGCATATTTTATTCTACACTGCTTATCCAAAAAAGGCGCAATTTCATATTTAAAAAAAAAAATCATATTTATTGGCCTGATTCAAGAAAAGAAAAACACTAAAAAGATTTGAAATTGCGATTTGAGTGATAAGATTTAAGATTTGAAACCAGAGCTATGTTTCACAGTGAAAATAAGATTATTTCCATACACACAATGTGATGAAAACTCACAGGATTGGGATTAAACAGCTGTGTTTCCATAAGAAAACCACTTGTTAGTGAGACTCATCAGAAAAAAGGCTTCCGTTTATTAAATTGGACTTTGGAGTGATGGGAAAAGGTCATGTGGTCTGATGAGTCCAGACTGAGCCTATTCCAGAGTGATGGGCGTGTCAGGGTAAGAAGAGAAGCTTATGAAGTGATGCACCCATCATGCATAGTGTCCACTGTACAAAAGCCTCTGGAGACAGTGTTATGATCTGATCTGGTTGATCAATTGCTCAGGTCGAGACTCAGCAACGTTATGTGGCAATAAAATGAAGTCAGCTGACGGCCTGAATGTACTGAATCACCAGGTTATCAGGTTATTCTTTTTCTGATGGTACGAGTATACACCAATATGTTTACATGTTCCAGGATCCAAAATGTGAAAGAGTGGTTTTGGGAGCATGAGGAATCATTTTCACACATGAGGTACAGTAGCTAAACAAGTTAAAAGACCCCATTTTAACTAGCGAGTCAATGCAAAGTATTACATCAAAGTTGAATTTGCGTAAATGTTGAAAGTTTGTAACTCGAATGTTCGTATGTAGGGGACTTACTGTATTGACTTTTATGTTCTGGCAAAGAAAGTCATGCATTTATATCCACCTATTCTTGTTAAACAAGGCAATAATCAATAATTAGTACAAAATACACCCCTTTTTGCAACAGTCATATAAATGAACCAAATATACTTTATAAAATTGTGTTTTTATAGCAATCACATTCTTTATTCAGGGATATTTTGCTGAAAATGGGTCGAGTACATCTCTCCTCAGTGTAGCAGTGGTGTGCAAGTGAGTGTGTGTGCAGTATAATAATTTGTGTGACAGGTAGAACGGGATTAAACGTAACAGGACAGCATGCTCCGCTCGGCTTGCAAAAACGAGACTGCTGATGCTGTAGGTCAGCCACTAAAGAGGCCATGATATACGGAGTGCTGTTCAAACTTCATCGTGAAAAAAAAAACAAGTATCAGGTCATTGATGTCTGAATCTTACTCTGCTTTGTGTGTGTATGTGGGATGTTTTATTTGATACGGTTGAACTTCATTAATATGATCTATAATTTAAACTTATTAGTAGTGATAGTAATCGTAGATTATTAAGGATGAGCCAAAACATATTTGCCTAAAACATATCCGAAACTTACTTGCAGGATTTGGTTGCAAACTTGATTTTCATTTTTTTTAAAGATACAAGAATACAGGGTGGGCCATTTATATGTATACACCTTAATAAAATGGGAATGGTTGGTGATATTAACTTCCTGTTTGTGGCACATTAGTATATGTGAGGGGGAAA
>JAQMYJ010000003.1:3979725-3996551 GCA_030014305.1 Clarias laeviceps | reverse complement strand
ACAAACAGGAAGTTAATATCACCAACCATTCCCATTTTATTAAGGTGTATCCATATAAATGGCCCACCCTGTACATCGGCACTAACAATTTATTCCAAATAACAGTTATGAAGAGAGAGAGACGCTGTTTCTGCTGTTCACCTGCGTCACGTAACGAACAAGTCAGCACCCGATCTGCAGATCTGAGTTAAAGACAGCTTCAAGCGTGTACTCGGAGGCTTTGTTGTTATAATAAGCATGTTAAGACTCACCAAATGACGTTAAATGCTAACTAGACTTGGAAATAAAAGGTATTTTGATGAACTGAACGGACGCTTTACTTTATTGCAGTCAGAAGCAGCTCTCTAACCGGAGGGCAGAGTTAACCGTAATCACACTTTACATTTAGCCGTAAATGAGACGGAAAAAGCCTCCCTCTCAGCACAAGACTATTAGCTTGAATGTTAAGACATAAGCTAAGCTCTTTCAGCAGAGGTTTTAAATATGATTTTATCGTTTTGTACCAGCTAGCATCAACTGGACCTGAAAACAGGTTTGGTGTTATTGTGTTGTTGTTGTTTTTTTACCTTTCACAAGGGCGTTCAAATCAAACTGGGACTTTTGATTGTGCAGAATAACAGAACACACCAATGCACTTAACCCAGCTTTTTACTAGTTCTTGGATACCATCAAGGTAGAAAATTTTCTCAGTACACCGGAGCCATGATCGGACTGCCTGCTTCAAGTCCAAAACGCTGGCCTCCCAGGAAGTCCTTTAATGGCCCAAACATGTGAAAATTACTTTTCCTGTAATGTGCAAGTGGTGCAGTGGGCAGTATGATGTCATGCAATAAGAGAACGCCTTTGGTGATAATTAAAAGGAAAGGACCATTAAAGGAGTTCCTGTGAGGCCAGAGTTTCCTTGGCTCCAGTGAACTGAGAAAACATTATACCTTGATGGTTTTTAAGAAAGGCGTTCCCCTTGCTGTGGAATATTCACGGGAACAACTGCAGTGGGATCGTCATTCACAGACGTATTCCCTTCTTTAAAATGTTTGCACAGTTAAAATATTGTAAGAGTCTCATCACTGTACTGCATCTGAAATCTTCCGTACAGTAAATGTCAATCAGGTTTACGACCTCACTCATAAGAAAAGTCATCACAAGTCCCGGTTTCACTCGAACACCCCTCGAATAATTTGAAGTCAAACAAGGAACATTAAAATCACCAGGATAATCATTATACATCTGAGCAAGTGATGGTTGAAGGCTTTGCTCAATGGCCCAACAGTGGTATCTTGTTGGATCGAGGGTTTGAACCCATGATCATCAATCAGACATGTTAACCAATGAGCTACTCCTGTCCCAGGTGACAAACTGTTCCCTAGCATCCAAGCTGAGGTATCCATGCAACTGATTTACAGTTTATCAGTAGCGGATTAAATACAGTTAAAGTGTTTCAGCAAGAAATGGAGTTTGCTGAAGTGTGATTTAGGCCGAGTCCAGAGGGAGAGTGTGGTGAAATCCAACCTACATTTTGGGAAGTTGCAGTCAGCCAGAAAACGGATGAGAACCATTGGATTAAGAAACTTAATCGGGTTAAAAAAAAAAAAAAAACACTCCAGAAGGCAGATGGAAATGCATTTTAATCGCTACTTTTGAAGAAAGTCATCCGTGATGTCAAAAATCAGATCATATCCAGTGCCTGCGCGTGAAACCATGACACTATAGCTACTGCGAATCGTTTAATCAGCGTCTACCACCTTGCCTTTACATTCCTACAGCAGGATATAGGGTCAAATCCAATCCATATGTCAACAAGAGACATGATGGGAATGCAAACAGAAAGGTTTCATCCTGCTGTTCTTCTCTCCCGGCTTCACAGTCCATCAGCTCCGGAGAAGCCTCGTGGTTCTGTTTACAGGCCCTTTGTGCTCATGCTACAGAACTGGCTAAATGGAAAATCTCTCAATTATTACTGAGGAGGGATCAATTTCCAGCAGGACAGGCTGCATTTAACACAAAACACACACACACACACACACACATACAGTAGATCATTACAGGTAGAAGCTCCACGGTTAAATGAAATAAGAAGCTTCAGCAGAAATCTATCTTTATCCACAGTGCAGTCATTGTGTTTAGAGACCAGAATTACCGGCTACGTGTGAAACACCATCCTGTAGGTCTAAACCAGGGTTTGTCTTGGTGCCAGAGATTTTGTCTTGCTTAATTAAAAATGGATACCCAAAGACCAGGCCAAACAAGGTCGGAGTTTAAGGAGGCACACAAGGTCAGAACCTCAGCTCTCAGCCTTAAAACTGTACACCAAGGTTTGTTCTGCAGCCACAACACCTGCTCCTGATTTTAGAAATGATTTTATCATTAACAGCCTGTTTAACTGCTTGTTAAAGTAACTATCTCATCAGCCAATCACATGGCAGCAACTCGATGCATTTATGCATGTAGACGTGGTCAAGACGATCTGACGAAGTTCAAACCGAGCATCAGAATGGACAAGAAAGGTGATTGAAATGACTTCGAACGTGGCATGGTTGGCGCTGCCAGACGGGCTATTCTGAGTGCGGTATTTCTGAGACTGCTGCGCTACAGGGGTTTTCACACACAACCACCTCAGAGAATGGTCTGAAAAAGGGAAAATAACCAGTGAGGGCAGTTCTCATGGCCGGTGAAAATGCCTTATTGATGCCAGAGGTCAGAGGAGAAGCGCCAGACTGGGAGAAGCGCCAAGCTGATAGAAAGGCAACAGTAAGTCAAATACCATCTGGTTATAACCGTGGTATGCCGAAGACCATCTCCAAACACACACCACATACAGTATAAATGGTCAAGATTGTCTTACGATTTCTCTCGAGCCCCCAGTAGACTTGTGATTTCATGTTTGGTCATCATTTTTTTTTTTTTTTGAGGTTTTTTAAAATTTTTTATTCTTTGATTCCTTCCTAATTCGTGTATTCCTTTTCCATGAACATCCTTCCTTTTAACATTTCAATCCAGATGGTGCAAAAATTCACGTCATCCATTTCCGGATAGCTGGCAGAAAATAAGCGCTTAGTAAAACAATCTAGGGTCGAAACCTCAGTTC
The DNA here is from genome assembly GCA_030014305.1 of Clarias laeviceps. Lineage (NCBI taxonomy): Eukaryota > Metazoa > Chordata > Actinopteri > Siluriformes > Clariidae > Clarias > Clarias laeviceps. The sequence continues at coordinate 3,993,466 of JAQMYJ010000003.1, read as the reverse complement.
CCTTTATCCTTCCTATTTAATTGCACGACGCTGTTGTGGAACTGAAGCGTTTTTATCACCATACGTAGTGCACTGCATGGTAATTTGAATTGCAGCCAGAGATGAATAGAGATGTTCTCAACTGAGATGAAGTCTAAAAAAACAGGCAAGACTTCTCCTTTAAATCTCATTACGTGTTGCGTTATGACAAACCCTATGACGAATTTATGAATTTATCTCCAGAGTAGTAGTAAATGTAAGTCTTGCAGGTTTTATCGGATGAGCTAGAACAGCCGGCTCAGTGCTGAGAGATGCCTAATGTGCAGTTTTCCTTAGAACATGCCGGAGGAAGTCACAACACTTCATTTAATTTTACGACTTTTAGTAATGACTTTTTTTTTTTTTTTTTTGGTTATTTTTTAAAGCTGTAGGAAAATGAGAAAACGGCAAAGAGCTTCTAAGACAGATAAGCTGGAGGTGTGTGTGTGTGTGTGTGTGTGAAAGAGAGATAGAGAGAGATAGAGAGATAGAATGTGTGTTGTAATGCAGGGGCTGAGCTGCCATTCAATGGTCAAGGCTAAGCTGAAACTGCTGACAGCACCGTTATCAGCTCCCGAGAGCCAGAACACAACAGGAAACAGGTCACTGTCTCACGATTCCTCCTGAGTGGAAAGCTGTAACTTTCTCCCTTTCTGCATTTCCGTATATACCCACACGGAATATGACAATCCGCAAATCCCATTTTGTGAGGTTTCGAAGAGCTTTGCTTATCCATGTCATTGTTATAAAAAGTAAAAGTAAAATGGCTACTACAAGGTATTCAAAGCAACCAGAAACACCATATTATGATCATCTGACTTCAATGCACACGTACAACAATACAGTTTTATGGGATTTAATTATTTACGTACCTAAACCAGCTCAAACATTCTCTATAAAATTGTACACTACATGCATGTATTTTATTACAGACCTTTGTTCTATTTAAATACTTAATAGAAACAAAGAGAGTAATTCCATAAGTTACTAATAAGTAAATCAGTAAAAAGTCAGACAATGGATAAGTCAGACAGTAAGTTAGTAATTAAGAGAGATACAATAGGTAGGCATCAGTAATTTGCTGAGCCGCTTAGTATATGAGTAATTGGCGGCACAGTGACTTAGTGGTTAGCACTGTTGCCTTGCACATCCAGGGCCCGGGTTCGATTCCCGCCTCGGGGTCTTGTGTGTGTGAAGTTGGCATGCTCTCCCCGTGCTTGGTGGGTTTCCTCTGGATACACCGGTTTCCTCCCACAGTCCAAAGACAGGCTAATTGTTCCCAAATTGCCCGTGATGTGTGAATGCGAGTGGAAATGTTGACTGCAGGTCCTACCACGGTCGTTAAAATGGGAATAAAGACAATAGTCACCACTGGTCTCCATGGTCCCTAGTTGGACTACAGAGGTTCCTAGATGGAACTTAAGTAACCCAATAATTCAGTCAATAAATATTAAAGTCAGTTATCAAGTCTGTACTTAATTAAATCCCTTAACAATCGGTAATTAGGTCAACAAGTGATTATGTCTCTAAAGAGTGCATTTGGTCAATAATGCAATCTGTGAGTCTGTAATTAACTTAATTAGTCACTTAAGTCTAGATTTCTGCAATTATGTCAGTAAATTAGTATAGTTAAGACCATATAAATGATGAATAATGAATGAATAATAACTGGATAGAAAGAAGTAAAATGGAGTAGATTTCTACAACACTATATTTATTATATGCAGTGTTTCCCACACATAGAGTATACATGGGCAGGACACCCAAGTATATTGACGGCCGCCCAAGTATATTTGCTGATCCTTTATAAAAATCTGTCTATCTGCCATCTGCGATTGGTTAACCAGTAGGGGACAGTTCGCTCACGCGCTAGCAGAATAAACAGGTACAGGAGCGGTAGTGTACTGTGAGGCAGTAAAAGCAGCAAGCAGATGGTCACGCCTGCTCTGCAGAGAAACACAGTTTCTCACAGTGGAAAAAAAAATAAATCACACACACACATACTGAAGGATTAATCCTTAAAACACAATCAGTATGGATCCGTGTGGCATCACAGCACTGGATTTATAAGGAACCAGGGGGCTTCAGACATCACACTGTGCATTTGGGGTTTCTGATGTCATGTAGAACTTTAAAAATATTTTACTGCTCCCGGAGTATGGGAATAATGGGAGTATGGAAAAATGTAGAACTCACAAAATGCGCATATTATTATTATTATTGTTATTATTATTATTTGGTCACAGAAGCAACCTTCAGTCCGTAAGTAGAGTAGGTCACAGCTGGTAAGTGAATAATTCATTCAGTCAGTAGTTAATTAAATCAGTAAGTAGGTCAGTAAGTTAGCACTCAATATGTGAAGGTAAGATAGAAATAGAAAGTTCATACATTTGATTATAATTCGTTGTTTTTAGGAAGGAACAAATGCCTATTAAATAGCTGATCTGTAAGTGTGGTGTGTATTTATGCTCCGTCTGAAGTGACATGAGGCTAGAGAAGAAAGGGGAGATAGCAGAGCCGGAAAATTCAAATAACCGGTTAGAAATAAGTAAAATGGACTATTTTATTATATGCAGTGTTTGCTCACAAAATGTGCATATTATTATTATTATTATTCAGTCATGGAAACATCCAAAAACAACCATAAAAAACACATGATATTATTATTCTGTGCTATTTTGCCTATGCAACCCATTTTTTAATATATATATATATATATATATATATATATATTTTTTTTTTTTTTTTTTTTATTTATTTATTTTTTTATTTTTTATTTTATTAAGTCATGTTTATATAGTTGGTTAAAATTTAATCAAATTCAGCTCATCATATTGCCTAGGTTGTGCTGAAAAAAAGGATATGTCACTCTATACTTCACAATCCTGATTATATACTGTATACAGTATAAAGCACTGACTCCAGCTGCAGTCCACTCCTTGTGAATCTCCCCCAGATTCTTGAATGCTTTCATAATCCTCCCAAGGCTGCAGTTAACCCTGTTGCTTGTGCACCTTTTTCTACCACATTTCGTCTTCTGGACAACAAGTAAGCAGTCTTCACCATGATTGTGTGCATCTCAATAAATTTGAATATCAGCAAAAAGTAGATTTATTTCAGTAATTTAATTCAAAAAGTGAAACTCAAAAGGTGAAATAATACATAGATTCATTACACTCAGACTGATATATTTCAAGTGTTTATTTCTTTAAATTTTGATGATTAAGGTTTATAACTAATAAAAAAAAAAAACTAATTCAGTATCTCAGAAAATGAAAACATTACTTATGACCAATAAAAAAAGAGAGAGGGAAATGTTGTACAGCACTCAATGCTTCGTCTGGGCTCCCTTTGCATGAATTATTGCAGCAATGCGGTGTTGCATGGAGCCGATCAGTCTGTGGCACTGCTGAGGTGTTATTGAAGCAGGTGCCAAGTCCTGTTGGAAAATGAAATCAGCATCTCCATAAATCTGGTCAGCAGAGGGACGCATGACATGCTCTAAAACTTCCTGGTAGACGGCTGCGCTGACCTTAGACCTAATAAAACACAGTGGACCAACACCAGCAGATGACATGGCTCCCCAAATGGCTCCCCAATTACTTTATACCTCAAGCAAAGGATTCTGTCCCTCTCCTCTCTTGTCTTCTCTTCTTCCACCTTATAGAGGACTTTGTCCCACTGAGCAACAGTCCCGTCCTTTTTGTCCTTAGCCCAGGAAAGACGCCTCTGAAGTTGTCTCTGGTTCAAGAGTGGCGACAGTTATAGCCCATATAGACTGAGAGACCATTTAAAGGCTCAGGAAACCTTTGCAGGTGTTCTGAGTTAATTAGCTGATTAAAGTGTGACACCATGAGTCTCCATATTGAACTTTTTCACAATATTCTAATTTTATGAGATACTGAATTTGGGGTTTTCATTAGCTGTATGCCTTAATCATTAAAAGAAATTAAAGTCTGTGTGTAATGAATCTATGTAGTATACTGTACGAGTTTCAGGTTTTGAATTGAATTAGTAAAATAAATAAACTTTTTGATGATATTTTAATTTATTGAGATGCAGCTGTATACAGTATATCGTGTGTTGTGGAGGGACTGGGAGCAGATTAGGTTATGGGAAAATATTCGTTTAATGAACGGCATTATTATTATTATTCATGTATTTATTTATTATTTTATTCTTGTCTCAGGAAAGCTGCTTGAAATTTTCCACAAAATAAATCTTTATTATTGTTTACTATATTTATCGGCAGGGTTAAAAATGTGCTCTACTAGTAAAACAGGTTCTTTGATGTTTAACATTTCCACACAAAAATACACGGCCGATGTTAAGCAAAGAACTCCTCGGATACGTTCAACAGACTGGTCGCACCAAACAAGAGCGCGTTAACACACTACTTTTACTCTACATAGCCCCTTTAATGTACTGTATATTTGTACTGTCAATGTATTTAGTTAATCACCGTTATAGTCTGTGATTAATCACTATTAATTACATTTTTTTAAATACTCATTTACTTGTGTTATGAACATGCAATGTTGGAATAAAGAAATGCATGACCAACTGGTTAAAGGAAACAGATTATTCAGTTTTATAATATAAAACATTGACATTTAACAAAATGTTAAATTAAAATCCCTCGAATTGGACCGGAACTGCATGCAGTGGCTGTGTAGTATGGGGTGTGGCAAGCCCTTGTACCCGAATACTCAGACCTGAAAATCAACAACCTAGAGCCACAGCTGCATGAGCCACTGATCCAATGTCTTACATTTAATGTATTGTTATAAAAAATAGTTCCCTTTGAAGTTAGCTCGAGCACCTTTTATCCAAACTTCCATCTGGAGGCTTTTTATTAAACGTCTCATTACCACACAAAGCCTGGTAACCTCACTGCAATTATCGGAAGCCATTAGAGTCAAATTTAGTCATATGATTAATTTGCATAAAAAAAAAAAATAATGCAACGGCTATACATACAGTGGGGCAAAAAAGTATTTAGTCAGCCACCAATTGTGCAAGTTGTCCCACTTAAAAAGATGAGAGAGGCCATCATACGTCTACCTCAACTATGAGAGACAAAGTAAGAAGAAAAAAAAAATCCAGAAAAATCACATTGTAGGATTTTTAAAGAATCTATTTGCAAATTATGGTGGAAAATAAGTATTTGGTCAATAACAATATTTCATCTCAATACTTTGTTATATACCCTTTGTTGGCCATGATGGCGGTCAAACGTTTTCTGTAAGTCTTCACAAGGTTTTCACACACTGTTGCTGGTATTTTGGCCCATTCCTCCATGCAGATCTCCTCTAGAGCAGTGATGTTTTGTGGACAGGTGTCTTTTATACTGATAACGAGTTCAAATAGATGCCATTAATACAGGTAACGAGTGGAGGACAGAGGAGCCTCTTAAAGAAGAAGTTACAGGTCTGTGAGAGCCAGAAATCGTGCTTGTTTGTAGGTGACTAAATACTTATTTTACCGAGGAATTTACCAATTAATTCATTAAAAATCCTACAATGTGATTTTTTTAAAAATTATTTTGTCTCTCATAGTTGAGGTATACTTATGATTAAGATTACAGGCCTCTCTTTTTCTATCTTTTTAAGTGGGAGATCTTGCACAATTGGTGGCTGACTAAATACTTTTTTGCCGCACTGTATGTGTGTGTGTGTGTGTCCTTCAAATAATTATTATTATAATTATGAATATATAAATCAGTTTTCTGATTTTCCTAAAAACTATTGCAAATCTAACATTCCGTTCCTAATCCACACCCAATACAATAAACTAATTTCTGAACGTTGTGAACCCTGCCACCACCGCCCTGAATGGAGGACGCTGAACAGCCAGAATGTAAACAAACAAAAAGCATTACAAAATGTTCTCTCTGAAGTACTGTATGCCAAAACCTAAACCTTATTTAACCCCTGGCTGAGAGATCAAGTTTTATTCTACTGCATTAGTTTTAAAGCAAAAAATACAGACGTTATGTACTGTATATCTCATGCACCAAAATGTCTACCAAAATACAACCTCAACAAAAATTAAGTTAACAATATTTTGGGTTGTTGTTTTTCCACTTTTATAACCAAATAATTTATGAATTAAAAAAGGCAAACCAAGTTCACTTTTCTACTACTGTACTCTCATTTAAATTTCTTTAAATGAGAGTACAGTAGTTATATTTTATAAAGATAAGCTCCACCACATCTGATGGGAGCAGTCTGGATCGATGGGGACATGCTAAACAAACACTCGGAGGGGACACCTGTTGGGGACAGGTGAGGTATTTCACTGCCACATGAGCCACAGCTGGCTGTCATCATCTGAGATCAGTGAAATTGTGCTAGCTTCAACTAAATAGCTCCCAACCATGCTGATGGAGGTCACAGCAGCTGATGAAGCAGACTTATGCAATGCCCCTGATGAAGCAGACTTATGCAAGTGTTCATCCAACTGAGACTCTAATGTGGTCACAAGTTTAAAAGCCTTTGGCAGACCCTGTACTCACTTATCCATCATTGAGTTGGTCACTGCAGCCTTAAGAGCATGTACACAAGGGGCCACAGTATTCATGGGAAAGCCAAGCGCTTCCTGGATCTGATGAAGTGAGTTCCCAGTTTTATTTGATCAATGTACAAACCCAGTTATCTTGAGAGCAATAGCCGCTTCACTTCTCTTTTGAATTCTTCTCTTTTGCTCACTCCTCAGCATTTTCTCAGAGCAGTTGTTACCACAACAATTTTTTAGTGTAATTATAAATCGCACTCCATTTCTCCAGCGTTATACCTGCAGCATTGTGGCAGGCTGGCCAAGCAGCAAGAAAAGAGTGTAGATGACCAAGTTAACTAAGGTGATCTTAACTAACTACACTGGTACGGAGTAGGTTAATAAGAAACTGCACTTCACGTGTTGAAGGCCATGTTATAGTAAAGTTATAGTAATGTAAAAAAAAAAAAAATCATATCATAGCATATCAGTGTTTCCCCACAGGTCTGAAATTTACTTGCGGTATTTACATCCATGCACGCGTGTACTGTTTATTATAACACACGTGTCCGTGCGTGTAAAGCAAAAGAAAGTCTTATTAGAGAGGTTAAAGATCCCTTTTCTTTCTCTCCCTCAGCATGCCGTTATGTGTGTGTGCGCATGTAATTTGATGCCTTCACACACACACACTCTCTGCTCTACACAGAAACACTGCTCTGTCTCAATTCTTTTCAAAGGTAAACTGCAGGTTAATTTGTTTTTTATTCTTACTTTACAGCAGTGATTCCGTTAGCGTGCACTTACGCGAGAGTTGTTAGCGATGTTCCTTGCTAATTTTTTCTTTCTGTTAATGTGTGTGTGTGTGAAACTCAAATAAGAGATGAAGAAAGGTTACTGCGTAAGTTGAGAAGAGGGAGGGAGGGGCTGATTCCTCCTCTCCTCTTACTTTAGCTTCACGCAAACACACACACACATACACAGTGCCTGCGCATAAATCTGTCGGGATTTATTTTTTATTTATATAAGGTAGAGTGCAGGTTAGTTTTTTTTTTTTTTTACTTTATATGTTGTGTTAATAATTTTTATGTATTTAATTTATTTTGCCTGTGGAATGAATAATTTGAGTTTCCATTATTTCTTATGGGAAAATTGGATTTGATTTACAAGTGTTTTGAAATACGAGCCCACTTCCGGGCAATGAATTGTGCTCGTAATCCAAGGTTCCACTTGTTTCCACTTATATATATATATATATATATATATATATAGAGAGAGAAGGAGCTTACATTACACAATATCAGACACTACTTTTGATAAGATATTGTGACTATGTGAATATTATGATATTCTTCCACAGAATCTTTTATAATTACAATAAATACATCTCCAGCTCTTTTTTTTCTCTTCTAAGTTCACTCCCATTCTGAGATAAGCTCACATTAACTCAGCACTTCCAGCTGTACTCTGTACTCTTGCCTACTGCACCATCTCTCTGACATAACTCTGCCCGAGGCACTCGCACTCAGGGGGCATATTAAACTCACCCTCCTTAAACATCCACCACAATGCTAATTCATGCAAAGTGGTTTGGAACAAAACTAATTATGTCGTGAAGCTGCCTCCTGAGAGCTCTGTTCGTTCTGGCTTCATTACTCCACTCCTAAACATGGCCGAGAGGCTTCAAATCATAGCACGGTAATGACACAGTGTCATCCACGGTTAGCACACAAAAACATTTAAGAAAAAAAACAACAACCGAACACTTTAACACTCGAGGGCAGCCGCAGAGAGACACCCACTCGCATCAGGGCCAAGCGCCAAACCTGCCCAGTGATGTGCATTCTTCTGACAGGAGGCTGTCGAGCAGAGCGGTTCTTGTTCGGGCTTTTTATGCAAAGGCGTAGGCGGAAGTGACCGTTTAAACTTAAGAAATATAATAAAAAAAGATGAACATTTATGCTTTTTCATGGAGTATAGTTTTCTTTACGAAAAAATGCAAGAAATAGACTAATAATAATATGTGCTGTTAAAATGTGTAATTTTATGTTACTGTACATTGTACAACGTTTTACTCCATATTGCAATTCGTCATGGCTAACAATGCTTATTTGCTAACGAGCACTTAATGTTAAAACTTTGCGAAACAACGTAGTTCCTGTTATCACTTCCATTACAGCAGCTGCAGCAGTTACCAGCTTACCAACCTCTCCTGAAGGTATTTTGATTAAACAAATATATACATCGCATCGACAGTGCTGGAGAATTCTTAATTCTGATTGGTCAGAAGGTGTTAAGTAATCTTCATCAGCAGCACAAACAAAAATACACAATTTAAATACATTTAAAATATATTAAAGCGCTTTTCCAGATACATTATCGTTTCTGTAGTAACTTATTCACAGGAATTTGTACTGCAAATTATCCAAAACCAAGTTATCAAAGAATATCTATAAAGATCTAAAAAAAAAAAGATGTTATTTACTACAGTACATAACCATCTATATAGTGAAACTTTCCGTAAAAAGACGTTTGCTTGGCACTTATGGAAGAAGGCTCCAGTGCAAACAGTCGTGACAAAGTCAGAAAGAGTCATTTGGGAAAATTACCTTCGCAACAGCTTTTCGAGAGTTCTTGCACATCGTCCAGCTCTACTATTATTCCTTATTAGTTGGGTTTAAAAAAAAAAAAAAAAGAAAACAACATATAAAAGTGAGCCAACGCACAATATGTAACAGTACTATAAGCCTACAGACCAGCTGCTCGACTCCGCTCACACTTCACACCTACTGACTTGAACAGCGTCGAGGAGTAAAAGTGTGAGGATTGAAAACGGTGCGGTGTGTTATTTTGTTTACTTAAACAACAGGTGGCAAAACAATTCAGGTGAAATTCTTAAGAAATGCTTTGAGTTTAAACACTGTAACGGAAAATATGTTGCTGCAGGACTTACACACAGTGGTACTTTGACTAAAATAAAGTGCTGCATATTGCACTCTTGGCCTCTGCTACTGCATTATATAATAAAGAAAATGCTATTTGTTGGCAGTCTACACACAGTGCATATAAATAATTCAGGAACTCAGCAGAATAGAACACCGCATCCACTAATTAACTACATGAAAGCTGTGATGTGGGCAAAAAACACATACTGGCATTAAAGGCAATTAATTAGACATTTGACTTTGAAGATGAAGCTCTGAAAATCATTTACAGAAAAATTAACATAAGGTTGGTGGAATTATGGAATACACAGGAGGGTGTTCAAGTCAAACTGGGACTTGATCAAATTTTTGCCAAATGAAGGTGTAAAAGACAATTAACGTACATCCACAGTAGGAGATGCGACACTTAGCCGCAGTAAAACATTTGAATCGTGCAAACGTTTTAAAGGATGTCGATCCCAGCTGAGGTGGCTCGGAGCCAAGTGCAGTTGTTCCTGTGAACATTCAGTGAGTCATCTGTCTGTGGGAACTGTACACGCAATCATACACAACAGTTTAACAGAGTTCCTGGAGGGCGAGTCTCTCAGATGTAAAGCCTTTTTTTTTTTTTTTTTTTAACAAATTGAGATATTTTTTTCTATGTAATTCTAATAATTCAGCAGTCCGGTGTTTGGTTTCCAAAATCAAGATAGAGTTCAAGGATATAAAAGTTGCTTGAAAGGATACACCCGGTCCTTCAGGCATCCAGACTGATGCCTATCTAGTACAATTTTCACTCTCCCTGCATGGCTGTTATTTCCGGTGACCCAAATCCCTTTCGAAACATGGCTCAAAGTTCAGATTTACAGTGACATATTTTAGTCACTGTATATTTCAACAATATGACAATTTATAACATGTCTGTTTTACATTTCCTAAAATATTGACTAGCGCTGGTTTGCTTTAGCGCATTTTCATAGAAGACAAGGCTTAATCTTTAATCCTCGTCTGGATTTTTTCAGGGTCCTACCACACTTTCACAACGCACACTTTCTTTTTTCTGCATTTCTCTGTTTTTAACAATATATTGGTCTCCATATATCTGACATTTCTGGTTAATGAAGGCGGAAAACCGATTAACATTCACAGAAGACTTCAAGCACAGTACGGTGATGAGACTTTTAGCTGCAGTAAAACATTTGAATGCTGCAAACGTTTTAAAGAAGGCCATACGTCTGTGAATGACGATCCTGGCAGAGGTGGCTCGGAGCATGAACATTCAGCGAGTGGAACACCTGATCCTTGAAAATCAAAGGATAACTTATCACCAACTTGCAGAAGGAGATGCAACTTGTACCCACATGTACTGAACTGTACACACAATCATTTACCAACACCCCTTGCACATTATAGGCTGGGCTGGGAGTTATTGCTACATCCCCCATAGAGTCCCGACCTCGCTCCAAGCCATTTCCACATTTTTGAGTCATTAAAGGAGTTCCGAGGAGGCCAGAGTTTCAGACAGACCTTGATGGTATCCTAAGAATACTGAAGTGCTAGTGCATTAGTGTAGGAAGGGATTATATAGAGAAATAAAGAGAATATTTACTCTCAGAACTGTGTTCAGTTATTCTGCATTTGAACATCCCTTGAACATCACACAATAAAATGTCTTCTACGCACCATGATATAACACTCTTGCCATAGTAACCACGACGAGTGGCAATATGTTGTATGAGGAAACAAAAGAAAGGCAAATCTCACCTTTGTGGTGTCATCGTGTGAGCGCTGGTAACGTTTCCAGCGGCAGCCGTAGATCCCTGTTAGACAGGACAAGCACAGTTGTCTCTCATAGACCTGCAGGGGTTGGTGCTTCACCATGCTCCTTCAGCCTGGACTCCACTCCACCCTTCTACCATCCCACTGACAGCTCAGCACTCTACAAAGAAAGAGAGAGAGAGAGAGAGAGAGAGAGAGAGAGAGAGAGAGAGAATGGGGGGGCAGACAGCCAGACATAATGAATATGAGTGTATATGTGAGAGTCAAAACAAGAGAGAAATAGAGACGGACAGAGGGAGTAAGTGTGAGGAAAGATAGAGAGAGAACTAAGGCAGAGAGAACAAGAGAAGAAAGAGAGACACACATTCATCAGCAATCTGCTCTTCTGCAATAAACCTGGTCTGATGTTTACACTATTATACATCTAGCTAAAGGTGCAGTCATTGATTTTTTTTATGTCAGTGGCCTCTGCTACAGCACTTTTTTTGCAATATACTGTCAGTAAGTATTTAGACTGAAACAATTTTTTTTTTTTTCTTCTTGGATCAAATGCTCAAAAGTAATTGGAAAAACTAATCTAATTGAACAAATCATAAATATGAGAATTACTTTTAATACTAGGATGCAAAAATGTTTTCAGTAAGAAAAAAGTGCGCTTAATTGGCTCGAGGTCTCCTGACTGACTCAGCTCTTTAAAAATATTTCATTTCTGTGCCTTAAGAGGCTCTCCGTTTACTTTCACAGTAGGTTTTGAGTCATTATCCATGTCATTAAGATCAGTTTCACAACGATTCACAGATGTATTTCTTGACCCACATATAAATGTCACATGATTCAAATATTTTGCGAGTACATTTATTTATAAACTGGCAAATCTGCCTTTACAAACTGCTAGGCCTTCATGAACATCCCTGCAATTGTGGATTTTTAAGGTCTCCCTGACATTAGATGTCTCCTCCAATTTCAGCCAATCACATAAATGTCAATTTGATGGTATGATTGATGATGGACCACATCTGCACAGTGTGCCAATCAACCAGAATAACAAACCACGGGTATGTGGAATGAACTACTTTTGGAATGTTAATATGGCCTCAGTTTGCTGCACAAATCTGATAAGCTCATTACAGCCAATATTCGTTAAATATAGGATTTTCACGTGACATGTACACACATGCACACTGCGCAGACGTAACATGGTATTGTCAACTTCAATCGTTGCATCACATTTCGGTTGTGATTGATGAAATTGTAAGAGGCATCTGATAGGCTTCAGGAAGTTTAAAAAATGACCCTGTGTCCTTTTTGACATTAGAGTAACGTTACAGTACATAATGTTTTTGAGGAGTATTTTTAACTCACACTTGTACGTTGTGTAAAGTATTTTCAAATGTATATACCTTTACAGCAATAGCATGCGAATGCTGAAATATTAGATCAGCGTCAATAATTCTTGCGTTTTGTCCAATAAAGGTCATTATTTTAAACTCCTGTACATGTAAATCCAGATCCTACAGTAAATGTAAATTCTGGTTGTACAAATAAGCACAGAAGCTAACGTCGCTAAATGGATTCTCTGAAAGGCTACTCGCTCTTATCAGTTAGTGCTACTGCTGCATAGCTGTTTAATGCAGTGGTATACACAAGTGGACCCAAATGGCTATCTTGCCCATCAAAGGCATTTGAGAGCCACAATCTATAGACCACCAGCAGACTGGCATTTGCATCACACCAGAGGAAACCGCTTTAACTTCAGTAATTAGCATTTTTACTGTTAAACTCGAATCATGCCATGATAAAGACTATGCAAGCCCAGTTTCAACTTCTCCCCAAGCAGATGATTTCAGGGGGATTTTAGGTTATATGAATGTTCCTTGTGTTTAATTTCAGAAATCCTGTTTGGATAGCTAGCTAATATGAGCTAACCTGACAGGATTTCTGAAAGGATTTAATTTTTATTACTGTTCTTGCTTATTTTAGCTAGCTGGCTAACATGAGGTAACCTGACAGGACTTCTGAGAGAATTTTACGTTTATTATTGTCCCTGCTTATTTTAGCTACCTGACAGGATTTCTGAGAGAACTTTATGGTTATTATCGCCCCTGCTTATTTTAGCTAGCTGGTTAACATGAGGTAACCTGGCAGGATTTCTGTAAGGGAAATCTATTTAATATTTATTTCATCAGTTAGCTAAAATGACCTAGTTTGTCAGAATTACTGAGATGATTTTTTTTAAGTCATATAATTATTACTATTCCTGGTTATTGTAGCTAGCTAGCTAGCTAGCTAAGATCAGCTAACCTGCCACAATAAAAAAATATACAGTACAGGCCAAAAGTCTGGACACACCTTCACTCATTCAATGTGTTTTCTTTATTTTCATGACCATTTAGATTGGTAGATTCTCACTGAAGGCATCAAAACTATGAATGAACACATGTGGAGTTATGGACTTAACAAAAAAAGGTGAAATAACTGAAAACATGTTTTATATTCTAGTTTCTTCAAAATAGCCACCCTTTGCTCTG
>JAQMYJ010000003.1:3966048-3979625 GCA_030014305.1 Clarias laeviceps | reverse complement strand
GGTCATGAAAATAAAGAAAACACATTGACAGATAGATGAGAAGGTGTGTCCAAACTTTTGGCCTGTACTGTATATATTTGTAATATACTGTAAATGTTATTGTCTTTGTTGGTTTTAGCTTCATAGATATAATTAACATATCTGACAGGATTTCTGATTTTTTTTTTTATTCATATTTATGAATCTACACTGCTAATGCAAAACAGCTAGCCAATATGAGCAATACATAAGCTTTACATAATTTTTTGTGAGGCATAGTAAGTCATATTAATTGATAAATCATCATAACCTTAAGACATTGTACTTTAGCTAAGTTTGAAGCTCAAAATGCATAAACTACACCTAGTTAGAAGGGAAAAAAATAAAATAAATAAAATAACAATACTAATAATAATAATAATACAAAGGGAAAAAAAACAGAAAGCCAAGAAAGAAAAAATACAATCAAATCTATGATAAAATAGAAGTTTGGGAATGTCCTTTAGGATCAATAAAGAAAACTAGTATATAAAACAACATTCAGGTGTTCTAGTTGCTTCAAGATTTCTATATAATTTCTCATTGTGTGGAACTGATCTATACTGGATTTTTGATGAATAATTATAAGAATTAATTATTTTCTGTTTCTATTCCTCGTCGGGGAGGTTTCCATGGAATTTGGCTATTTAATTTTCATTATAATATGACATTTCTCTCATATAATCTACTTGGCAAAGTAAAAACAAACAAACAAACACACACACACACACACACATAGAAACAAAAAAACAAAAAAAAAAGATTTATCGCAATTAGGGCTGCAAGACTTAATCAAAAAGTCACATTATGATAGCGATTTATAGTGCAAAATGTAACTATTAAATGTACCGCTTAGTATTTAAATATATTAATACAACAGTTATCTCTGACGACGCAATCTGATTGGACAAGAGTTGTCAATTCTACAGTTGTTAATTACACTGTCGGTCGCAGTATTTGTGAAAGTAGGTCTGTCCGCCATACTGAAGAGAGAGCAGTTGCCTGCCAAAAAAAAAAAACCCAAACCAGTCACAGAAGCACTTTCAGCAAGAAAACACATCAGATAACATTATGTCATCTAAAAAACACTTTGACTCCTTAATAATTGATTCTAAGTCATTCCAAAATGTCAGTATCTTTTTAACAGCTACAAAGCTAACTAGCTCCTAACATAGTGCTGATTTTCAAATCGCTCTCCAACCCATGATCACAGGCCCTACTTAGTGTTTGTGACAATGGATTGTATGTCCTACTTAGTGCACTAACTTTCAATTTAACACTAAATGGGATTCAACCTGCAACCCGGAAATTAGCAGAGGTAATATTCCAAAACAGAATAAGTGGAAATATAAAGAGAAATTTATGTGATTTACAGGACTGTCCATCACTTCCATGGTTTAAAACTACTTTCACACCAGTGACTATGGAGTATACTCCAGTATATGTATTTGCAGAGCAAAATAACTGATTAAATAAAGAAACAAATCCTAATCTGTTAATAATAAATGGTGTATACAGAACTGTTGTATAAAAGAAATCATCACAGTCGTGACATATCCAACACAACAGCACTCTCTCTAATGTAATATAGCTTAATTACCTAGGCTAACAGCAAATAACAGCACAAATTTTCTCATTAACAGGAGATTTTTCTAATATTTATTTAGCACCTTAAAGTTTAAACCATTCTACAGAAATGACTGATTGTGCATATACCTGTAAAGCGTGTAATTAATTACAGCCTTTTGTGATTAGATAATTGCACAGGTCTATATTCTGTTCCTGATTTTTATGTCATTAATTGAGCAGCAATAAGGCTAATGCAAAGGGATATGATAATAATAATATTATTACAAAATCTCAAACATGTTTTGTATCATTTTATAGGCTACAATTAGCGATCATAATAGCTTGATTACCTTCCAGTATACCTCTTTTTTTCTGGAACAAATCAGTCATCATATGTTAATAACTCCATAAACTGTAACACACGTGCTTCAAGATCCGAGTCGGATAATGACTACCTCTATACTGAATATAATATCTGCCTTTGTATTCCCACACAGTCTGCACTGTTACTCATACAGGAGGGTCAAACAGTGATACGGATTAGCTCCTGCTGATAGGATCTTGTGATGAGATGGAATTATCGTCTCTGTACACATAACCTTGACAAAGTGAAAACAAGAGATCCTTTTTTAAATGACAACGTTATATGTTACACGAAAGGTTATTCTTCCAAACATGTACACAGTAATGACAGAAACTGAGTTCAGGTCAATTTTAAAGAGCTACGCCATTATGTCAAAGCAGCTTAGATAGAAATCTGGATGAAGGGTAGATTTAGATCCATAACGATTGAGCTAAAGGGACAGCTCTACGATGAAGAAACCTACAGAGAAACCAGACTCCAAAGGGAATCTGTTCTCTTCTGGTGACACTGGACAGCGAAATTATAAATAATTACTCTTTTACTGAATGCTTCATTACAGAGTGTATTGAAATAATCTTGTAAATACGAGGGAAGGAAAAGATGGTACCCAGACTTGACTAATAACTTTTACATTAAAATATTACATTTAAAGGTTCCATATTTTACTACTTATTTAAGTTCTCACAGGCAGTGCAAAGTGTGTCTGTTAACGATTTAGCTTTAATACCGCTCAGATTATGAATTTTTCATACCTTAACCCCCCTTTATTCCTCCTCCCCCAAATGTGCTGTTTTAGTATCTATGATAATGAGCTACTGCTGAGCCACGCCCCTCCAGAGAACATATATAACAATGAAATCTAATTGGCTTTTTTTTGCTTTTGCTTGTATATACACACACACACACACGCAAAGACACACATACTGGAGACTCACTTGCATGCCTAAAATTACAAAAGAAAGAAAGTAAATTTTTCATATGTCACCTTTAATGTTATCTTTAATGCAGGCTGATTTTTCACTGAGGATGTAAACACAACGTGCTACATTAAAAACTTTCTTAGGAGAAGATACTGATCATAAAATTGTCCCTTTCCCTTTTTCATACCGATAAAGCCCATGGCATACTGACAGCTCAGATAACTTGACATTCCAGACATTCTACAAGTTTCCTGACTGTACCTATTAAGGAGTCTTAAAATCCCCTGAACACTGTAATAAAAACACATTTAAGCTGATAAAAATATCTCTTTGTCTAAATTCTCCCCAGATTGAACTCTGTTGACCATTTGCTCGTCTCAATGAGGACTGGCACACATGAGCAGGGAGTCTGGACGAGCAGTCACCTATTCCGCTGCCTCACTTCCTATACCAACTGAAAAAAAAAGGACAGAATAACAGTCTGCTCTAAGGGAAATGTTTCAGCACTTTGGCCTGAATTGAAAACACAGCATTTTCTATGTAGCTAGACAAGAAACTCAGCACAACATTCTCCTCAAATCTTTACCCTAAACTTTAAAACTTTTCTCAGCAAAATGAAAAATATAATTGTGAACATTCTGCAAAGAATTCTTTTAAAGATAAGGTTTTTGAATGTAAAAAATATTATAGCAGCTATAAATATTTGTTTCCTCACCACATCCTTATTACGTATATCACTCTTGAAGTTAACGAGGCTTTTTTTTTTTTTTATGCGGCTTTTTTTTTTTTCCAAGTGAAACCAGATTGTGTAAAGTCCTGATGACTTTCCTTACTGCCAGCAATGAAGACTCTAAGATTTCCTTTAGTTTTGAGTCCGGGAATATGGCCGTATGCTGATCCTAGACCTGAGCAACTAAAGCAAACCCAGGTAATAACACTGCGTCCAGAGGTTTGTACAGAGGGTGGATGATGGATGCATCGCTTCATGTGCTTTCTCTTCTTACCCTGACGCACACATCACTCAGGAATAGAGTCAATCTGGGCTCATCAGACCACATGGCCTTTTTCCATCGCTTCAAAGTCCAATCTTTATGCTTCGTATCAAATGTAAGTGTTTTCTTTTTCTGGTTAATCTCACGAACATGTGGTTTTCTTATGGCTAAACACCTGATAAGTCCCAGTTCTATGAGCTCTCGTCACATTGTGTGCATGTAAAAAAATACTCCTACTTTTACTTTTAAACATAGTTATGATTTCCTCAGTTTTTTTATTTATTAATTTTTTTTACCATTCATCCTTACTAAACATTTAAGTTACCTTCATTAATTTTTTCTGAACAAATTTCTTCCACAAAGTTAATGGTTCAGCACAGTCCTTATACAGTAGGTTTTAAAAAGGTGTTAAACAGTTCTTAACCCAATTCCAATCATTTTAAATCTCCTTAATTGTTTTCAGTACTTGGTTACTGGACAATAATTTGATCCTTCTAAAGTGGGGATTTTTATTTATTTTTTGCCCGGATATTGAATAAACAATAACGTATTATACTGATCGCATTAATATAAACCTGCTGTTATAGAAAATTAATCCCCACCTTCAGACACCATACATAACATTTGAAACTTCTTAAAAGAACTCTTTACACAAGCACATACTGTATAAGCCCTTTTTTATTATTCCTTTGCTTTCAGAAGTTGCCCTTGAACGGGCAGTTAAACATTCCTGCAATTCCTTCTCACGTCCCTGCTTTGCTTTCACACAGACTCGCGTCAACCTGGCAGCATAGCATGAGGACACAGTAAAAAACAAACCACATGACATAATCTATCTTTGGACCACCGTCATTTTGGGAAGTGTGTGTTTATGAACAGAGGGGCTGAACTCGCAATAAGCCGTGTCGCAACTATACACACGTCAGTTCTCTCTGACTAGAGACTATTGCATAAAATGAGGCCCATCTTGGAGGTCATCGAGGCTGCAGGAGGAGGCAGGGATTACTTTTTAACTTGGCAATGAGATGAGAAACTTGGAACGGTTTTAAGTTATTACTGTCAAGGGGAAAAACACACTCTCTTGCTTGGGTGTAAAATAAAGCAGACAAACAATGGCAAGTAAAGCATGTGGAATGTTCGATACAAAGAAGGACATATGACTGATCTAATCCAAGTCATCACCAGTAATCAACTCGAAGTGAATAACTATTGTATTCCTGATCACTAGATTGATAATCTTGTCATCACAGAAGCACCAGGTCACATGAATTTCATTAACAGGTTGTTTTCTTCTCGTCTGGTCTCGTCTTTTTTTCCCTTTTTTTTTTATTGAAGGACCTCCAGCGCTGACTCATCTGCCTCCCATTCGCATTCCCCATGACATCCAGGAATATTCAAGTGACCATCTGTTTGCTCAACACCACTTTTGTGCAACACCCAAACTAAAATACTCCCCGTCAGAGAGGGTGTGTGTGTGTGTGTGTGTTTGCAAGACTTCGTCTGAGAATGCAGGCTACAATTTGAAAAACCACCCCTCTTAAGAACAACAGTTATTTTCAACATGTATCATAGGCTTGCCCTGTTTTTACACCTGAATAATACACTCATGGGGGCTTAAGAAGAGTTGCATGGGTTTTGAAAAATGATATTAAATAAACATGGATGATGTTTTCCATGAGAACTGTTGCATATGCTTTTTTTTTTTTTTTGATGGCAAGATGAACAACATTCAATCTTGCCATTTTTTACTTAAATCTGCCTTCCCACTAAATCCCAGGCTTATCCCTTTTTAAAACTGCATTCCACTTAAAAACAAGCTATATTTACACTTAAGATATTTTCGTCACTGATAGAATTTGTAATTTGGCCAAACAGGGCTATTTTTGCAGAATTTCTGATTCTGAGGAATCCAATCTAAGCCCAAAGGAGTATATTTCCAGCACCAGCATCTCGATAAATGGGCAAAAAAAAGGACAGGGTCTATGACTCCAAAATGTTTTTTATTTTATTTTTTTTTAATAATTTTAGCTGATGAGACTTTGCAGTTCATCTATACTCCTACAGGTGGAGTGTGCTAAACTATTCACACATTAGCATGCATCACAGCATTGTGTGGTAGAAATGAATTATTTACTTAGTTTGTTTAGTATTGTAATAAAATCTGAGGAAAAACAAATTTACATCAAAACTATCTTCAGATGTTAATAAAATCGTGATACTTATAGAACCGCAATACAAATAGAATCAACACCTACCTGTGGATATCGTGATAATATCGTATCAGATACTCCCGGGTGATTTCCGTCCCTACTATACAGCTAATGTGTTGAAAACATATCTATATATTTTGAATAAATTCTGACATATAAAGAGAGTTGTACTGTATGTCCACAAAACTCTTGTCCTATACATACCGTCCCGCTCCAAGACTCCATTTCAAAAGCTATTGACGCTACATCTGTGATTGATCTGTTCTGGTGATGACGATAATAGCAGAAGGTTCTTTGCTCATTTTTGTTACGGATTTTCCTGGTAGATCTCACAGAGGCACCAAGCCGAGAAGGTCATCTCAGATGTCTCTTTCCACGGCCCAGATTCCAGACTTTCCCAAGCCATCTGTTGATATAATTTCTCTAGAGGGGCCTGGGTTTGCCCCAAGGTCTCTGTCCAGTGGGACATGCTTTATACGGTGCTAGTGGGAGTTGATGTAAGATGTCCAAATCTCTTGATTCAAAGAAACAGCAGGTCATTCCTAATGCTGCTCTATACCGCCGAGCTCCTCACCCAGTCATGTAGAACCCTACGATGCAAGCTGAAAACGTGTAACCCTGCAGTAGGAACCTCATTTCTTCCACTTACAATTTTATTAATTCAGTCACTCCTTTAAAAAAAAAAAAAAAAAGCTTGTGACTATAGGTGAGGATAGACATGGACAGCGGGGCAAACAGGATGCTTTGTAAACCGAGCAACCGAGCTCCTGCTTCAACAGTACAGTGCTGTAAAACCGCACAACCGTGAGTGTGATATTGCTTTGATAGAACGGTGCCACAAAAACCATTTATCATCCACAAATTATGATTTGTTTGTTTATTTAACCAGTTATTTTGCTCCACCAAGACATATCCTTCCATGCCTGGTAGAACTAACTAGCCACTACTGGTGGAGCTGGTTTTAATGAAGTTACGATGACAATGTTTTTTCTTGCTGAAAGTTCATCTGTGACTGGTTTTGAATGTGGTTTTTGTAACAGGTAGCTGCTCAGTATGGAGAACCATACCAACTTGCTTTCACCCATGCTGCGACCGACAGTTATTGTAATAAATACTTGTTGAACACCTGGGACGCCGAGTGATACATATGATTAAACGTCCCAGTGCTGTTACGGTCTATTATCACCACCCATAGAATGCGTCTCGTCCAATCAGATCACTCCGTCAGAACTAACTGTTGGATAATTCCTTTTCATCGAGTCGAGCGACACAATATCAGTTAAACCGGATAATGGATCTAATCATGCAGCTCTACTAAGAAACTTCTACGATGTGAAGTTCTAACTAATGTGTGTTATCTCCAAATGAATAAATGTTGTTTGTGTGTGTGTGTGTGTGTGTAAGGACAAGTCTGGCCGAGCATGTATTATCGGCATCTCTGAATCTGGCGTCAAATCAAAAAGCACGGATCTACTCTGTGGAGGCGAGTTCCTCGTAATCGTCCCTCGAGTTAAAATTCCAGAGAGACTTCCAGAGAGTCTTTGTAGAACAAACGGTTGCATGGGGTGTATGCGTTATGGGGAGGTTAGGGAAAGGTTTTCACTTTATACCCGTTCACAATAACTTAAAAAGAGTTTTAAGATAAGCGAAAGTGCTATAATCTGATTAAAATGTTCTCAGCTCCAAAAGTATTGGCACCATTCATGTGAAGGATATGAGCAAAAAACTAACTGGCGCAATATTGTTATCAGCACATCTAAAGACTCCAAAGTATTTTTTATTGCAGTATTAATTAGAAACATTTTCTCTCGCTCTCTATCTTATAAGTCTAAGCACTCTGTCCAGGAGCTTGTGTAGTTTCTAGCTCATACAGGTTTTACAGCTTTTGTTCCTGATTTACGCAACGACTGCTTCTAGGGAAATGAAGTGCTGTTTTTGAAGAGATTTCCACAAAACGGCTGCATAACACTAGCCCTCCATATGGTAATGATGTCGGTCTTATTAGACTTAAGGATAACTGCAGGACCACAACTGACACTGAGACATCATGCGTAGTGATATGAATGCAGATGGATAGCCATTTGCATAGCTTTCATTAGAAAGTCAAGTTCAGAGCTCAGTATTCTACCTGAACAGAACATTAAAGGAGAACACAGATGCTTTCATTATGTCTTGCAGCACGGCTAAGAGGGACAAAGCAAGCTTTTGTTTAGTGGCAAATAAGTAGATATCAAAGAGCTAGACACGAGAGTGCATGAGTGTAAATAGTGAAATAATACCTAAATGATTAGTAGCTTTATGTGTTCGCTGTCTCAGTCAGAATAAACTGAGTCATGGTGTCAATTCTCAATCTGTCATCCCCTGTCTTTCATCTGTCATGTTCTCGTAAAAAGACAAGCAGAGGTCGAACTTTGTGCAGGAGTCAGCACAATGTTCGAGCAGTGTGCATCTGGAGCCAGACCACGGGGAGATTGATCATTCTCAGCTCTTCGAATGGATTTGAGCTAAATATAGAATTCTTCTACAAGAATGTGGGAAAAAAAACCTCCCGATGTTAGAGGAAGGTCGATTAGCTCTGATGCCAAGTCGTGTATTTCCCACAACCAGCTTTTTATACTGTTTATTATCAAACACAATTTCAAAGGGTTTTTCATCGATGGTGCTGATAATACTGAGTGAGTCTATTAACAATAAAACGATCATCACCTGATTTTAGATTAGAATTACCAAACTGAACGCTTTGTCATGACTGGATGAACCAAAACAGGGAGTGTGTGGTGGTGGTCAGGAGGACTCGACCTACTGGTAATCATTCCAAGATATTGCAAGCAGATCTTCAAGTATAACGGTTAAGCCATTTGAATTGTTAACATTAGTCATGAGCCATCCTCAAACCAAATCAAAATACATTAGGAACCAAGAGATCTCAAGTCAAGTCAAGTCAAGTCGGCTTTTATAGTCATTTTAACCATAGACAGTTCAGTACACACTGAAACGAAACAACGTTACTCCTGGACGAAGGTGCTACATTCAACATAAATTAACAAAATTAACCAAGGATTATACAAACTTAGGTCTATGATTTGAACCAATTAAAAAACGTTTAGCTAAACAGAACCAATGGTTAAGCAGACAGAAGTCTGGGTAAGTATTGGCACATAATCATCAAGTGCTCGCTGACAAAATTTTCAAGTCAGGACTAAAGATTAAGCAATGATCACCATTATAACTTAGGATCACCAATGACATGGTAAGATTTCTGTATCAGACCCCAAGGTTTTCTCATTTGAGCCTAGGGTTCACTGATCAGACCTATGGAATCACCAACCCCAATCAGAACATAAAACTTCACCAATTATTCCCATGAGCATCCAAAGGCTTCCAATCACAAGTCAATGTTTTCTAACTAGAACCTGAGGTGAAATGGTTTTCTCTAATATAGTTTTTGATAAGGACACAAAGAACTAGCTCATATTCCTGGGAACTTCATGTACAAGGCATGGCATACCCTGGACAGGATGACCACAAATCACTAGGCACAAGCATATACTTATAATCATACACAATGGGCAATTTATAAACCAAATCAGCCAACAGCATATCTTTGGACTGTAGAAGGACACCGGGGTACTCCGAAGAAACCAAACAAGCAGAAAATGAACATTAAAACTCCACACACATGGACTGGTGACAAGATTCAAGCACCCAACCCTGGAGATGCGAGGCAATCTTGAATTGGGTGCTTGAATTGTTATTTTATCTATCTCTATACGTATTACCCCAAACTCACAAATATAGCCAGGTTTTCCATGCTGAACTGGATTGAGTTAAAATAAGTAAAAAAAAAAAAATCAGCAGCTGTTTTCCAACCAGTGAAAGAATCGCAGCCTTTGAAAGGTACCGTGTGGATTTAAAACAGAGCAATACTGACTAATCTTGCGAATAATTACAAGGGGCTGCCACACTGCTGGAGATGTGTCCACCCTCTGGTGACGCTAGTGTGTGATTTAGGATGCCAGGGAGGGACAGTGGTGATGAGTAGGGCTGTGTCTGAGCACTGAGTGGAAAGTTTAGCTCTTTTTTAGTGATAATTAAAAGCAGCAGGGAGTGATAGAAGAGAAGCGAGAGTCACGCACGCAAACCAAACCTCTGCTCTGCTTTGAGTAAACGACTGCAGGAAAGAAAAGGCTTAAAGTAATGATTTCTGGTTTGGGAAATGAATGCTTGTATTTTTTAGTTGAAACATTAATAATATACTGCTCAAAAAAAAAAAGAAAAAAAAAAGAAGAACACATCTGATTTGACTTGAACCATAGAAAAATATGAGCGGCGTTCAAGTCAAACCAAGACTGAGAGTTCCCTTTTTTTGTTGTTTTTTTTTAAACAATGTATTTGGCTTAATTAGAGTAAACACAATGTTAATAAGTAAGGAATAAATCATGACTTGGCATGCTATGTGCTATAATATTTTACCACCACGAAATGTATTATTTAACCCTCCAACTCTCACTCGTTCATCATCTCTGTCTCGAGGGCCTAGCCCAGGAGACTTTGGGCACAAGGCGGGGTACACCCGGGACCGGGTGCCAATCCATCACAGGGCACACACAAACACACGCACTCCGGAATTTGGAAACGCCAATTAGCCTAATCTGCATGTCTTTGGACTGTGTGAGAAAACTACCCAGTACCCAGAGGAAACCCACCAAGCACAGAGAGAACATGCAAACTCCATGTGTACAGACCCCGAGGCGGGAATCGAACCCAGAACCTGAAGGTGCAAGGCGACAGTGCTAACCATTAACCACTGTACTAAGCCGCCTCTACTTCCAACTCTATAGAATTTATTAATCAATGGCATGCTGTACTTGTTACGCATTTCTTCTTGTTGAACATCCATGAAGCAAATGCCCTCTCTTACAAATTTTCGGTTTCAGAGACTCCTTAAATAAATACTTCTCCTCCAATAACAGAGCACTACACTAATCCTTACGTGACCCGTCTCTCCTGAGAGCTGAGATCTCCAGCCAACTCCCTACAAACTGAACCCAAACTGAACCCGTGGCCTCGTTCCTGCGGTAGTGTGGAGTAAAATTCCTCTGAACAGAAATCTGTCCGCCTGGGAAGGAGGTCGTAATTCAGGCTCAGCCTGTAATCATACAATAGGTGCCGATACAGTACAGGTACCTGGAAAGCCTGAAGCTGAGGAAGTTATGTGTGGCATGCGGACACTGGAGAAACATTCTGGTGGAGACTAACAATTAAATCTTTAACTCTTTCTGGTACTTCAGAGCTTCCTGAGCAAACAGCAATGCAGAGCCATCTGTCAGAAGGAGCAAGACGACAGGTAGCCATCTGGACCGGCTTTTGCTCAGCAGGGGACGTGGAACACGCCGGGCCAGAACCTCAGCAAGGCTTCAAGGTCGGAAGAAGTACAAATGTGACGCCTTTTCGCTTTATTTACTCACAAACACTATTCGAGAGCTTCAGTTCAGCCAGCATAAATTTTTCTCAAATTTCGTACACAAGAATATTAGACAGTGTCGACGTCTAATGACGTTTAATTTCTATTCAGCATGATAGTCATGTGACCTTCCAGGGAAAACCAGAAATTTTTAATATGTGCTATATGTCGCAGTTTATCCACAACAGCAAAACATGGTATTTCAGGGACTCCATATGTTTAATGGGCTATAAGGCATGCAAAAATTTGCTTTGCTTTCAACTGCTTTCAAAAAGGGTTAGAGATATAAATGACAAAGACAACTGCGTTAACTGTTGGGACATGTCCAGATTACAGATGTGATATAACTGAAAAAGAAACAGTGCCTTACAGATTACAGTGGAGGTTAACTGTTGTAGGGAAAATATGAATTTAATTTAGTCACGAGGGGGGTTCAAGTCAAACCGGGACTTTTGGTTGAGAGTAAAAACTCCCTTTATTTCTCTATATAATCCCCTGCTACACTAATGCACTTATCCCAGTGTTTCACTACTGCTTGGACATCATAAAGGTAGAAAGTTTTCTTACACTGTACACTGGAGCCATGATCAGACTGCCTGCTTCATGTTTGAAATGCTGGACTCCCATGAACCCCTTTAATGTCCCAAACCTGTGGGGCTTGGACCGAGGTCAGGACTGTACGGGGGATGTGGCGATAACTCCCAGCCGAGTGCCTGGCTGTTTTTTCCACTAAAGGAAACAACCAACAAAGGAGTTCATGGGAGGCCAGAGTTCCAGGCAGTCCGTTCATGGCTCCGGCGTACTGAGAAAAGTAGAGGAGAAATAA
This sequence comes from Clarias laeviceps, assembly GCA_030014305.1. Taxonomy (NCBI): domain Eukaryota; kingdom Metazoa; phylum Chordata; class Actinopteri; order Siluriformes; family Clariidae; genus Clarias; species Clarias laeviceps. The sequence goes on along the minus strand of JAQMYJ010000003.1, from coordinate 3,967,262 downwards.
AAATTTAAAAAAGACTTCCTTAAGCTGAGCTAACGTTCACCTACAGGAAGTAAAAAAATTATAATAATATAAATAAAAACAATTTCAAATGCCAATTTCAAAAGCCCTTCTCGTATTTTAAGGCACATTTAAGACATACTATAATCAAATTTACACATAACTGACATTAATATTTAAATGTATTTATACATAGTTACACTGCCATACAGAGAATACGCAGTTTAATCATTTAATTGTGACAGTTTTTTTCCTCCTGGGTTCACAGATCTAAGCTCCAGCTCTACAGGGAGACGTCACACCGCTGGGGACATTTGGCCAATTAGTAAAGAAAATCCGTCCTTATCCACTCAATCTGAGACGGTCAATTCTACAATGCACTAGAAAAGTCCTTTACTTTTCTCTGTCTATTACTGATATGAAGGTGACCTTTGACACAAATGGAATAGCATGCAATTAGTTGTATATGTGTGTGTGTGTCTGTGTGTAATAATAGACAGTTTCTCTTTATGCATACTTCTTAGACCAATTATTTTTACAGAAAGACAAGACAATGGATGCTGATGATATTTTGATCGATATTAAATTCTCACTTATTTATCACAATCCGTTGGGACATTTAGTAATAAACCTCGTCTGTCCTGAAGACTTTCCTATCACTGTTAACAAATAATTCAGTCAGGTTTTGTTCTGGGTCAGAAGTGCATGTTGTCCATTCGCAGGTTGTTATTATAGTAATGATAACGTATTAGAACGAGCAAATTGATAAAACCCTGCCGTTATAGGAAAATATTCAACAGATTCTGAACAATCATAACCCAGAATTCCACAGAGCTGAGATTCAGAAGATTCTTGAGTTAGTCACAAAACATCAATATCCATCTGACACCTCCCCCTTCAAAAAACAAAAAAAAACCCCAGAAAGGTTGGATTCTTTGAAGGGAGTTATTTTCTGAATACGAGAGGCGTTCAACTCAAACTGGGACTTGGGATGCAATGAAGCCGTAAAACTTGACATTTACAGAAGACTTCAAGCACAGTACGTTAACGGGACTCTTAGCCTTAGTAAAACATTTGAATGATGCAAACATTTTTAAAAATGTAGGGCCTCTGAGTGGTGCAGTGGTATCATCCGGAGAACGCTGGTTCGATTCCCGGGTGATGCTGTAACCTCTCGCAGCCGGAGGTCTAGAGAGAGCTGATTGGCCGAGCTCTCT
>JAQMYJ010000003.1:3941392-3963083 GCA_030014305.1 Clarias laeviceps | reverse complement strand
ATTTGGTTTTGAATTTGTTATTTTGTTTTGGGTTTTGTTATTTTGTTTTCAGTTTTGCATTTGTTTTGCACTTCAGGTCCACCGTACGTTTTACTAGGTTGAACCTAGTAACATTTATGGATATATCTCGACACTTCGTAAGTCAGAACTGCATGCAGTCAATGTAACAGATGTGCGACTGACAGTTCATAGCTAAAAGTGCCTTAGACTGACGTTAAGTTCAGCCCATATACATTACTGCACAGTGACATTATTTATTATTCGCAAAACACATTTTTATTTTTATTTTTTTTAGTAGGCTGGGGTCAGATCAGCCATTATACAGCTCTCCTGGAGCAGACAGCGTTAAGGGCCTTGCTCAAGGGCAACAGTGGCAACCTGGCGGAGCTGGGGCTCGAACCAGTGACCTTCAGATCAGTAACTTATAGCCTTTACATACTGAGCCACCACCTCCCCAAAGTTAAATAATACATAAACTGTTCAGGACCAGGACAGGAATATTTAAGTTTTGTCTTCGTGCACTAGGATTAACTTGTGTTAATTGTGAGTTAACCAATAAGAGATGGGGGAAAAATTATTCAGTTACATACCACAATTATTTTGTATGGCAATTCACATATCAGAAATCTATTTATTCATTTTTTTTCATATATGGTGAATAAATAGTGTCATTCCGCTATAATCCTACAGGTGGCACACTCTAAACTATTCACACATTGGCAGGCAGCACAGGATTCTATGTAGTAGGTGCAAATTATTTGCTAAGATTCTTTAGAATTGCAATAAAATCTTTAAATCGAATCGGGTTATTTATAAAATTGTGACACAAAACACAAATTAAATTGGCACCTATATATCGTGATAACATTGTATCGGGCGGACCATGCTGATTCCTATTCCTAAAAGCATAAATCATAGATGAAACCTAATTCTTGTAACCAATCATAATGCAGAAGGCGGGATTTATCGACCTCAGGCTTTGTCCATGATTGTGTTTATGTCTCAACAAAGCATGAAGGAACATTAACCCAGCATGTCATAACCTATGCCTGAAAGACAGAAAGCCATCGCTTTGACAAAGCCGTCATCATGCTGCGTGTCCTGTGTCTGAATAGGGCTGAAGAAACCTGATATGAGATTGTTTCTGTCTTTCTGTCAAACTCTTTTGTATATACAATAACAACGTCCTGTTTTGACATCAGAGTGTCACATATACAGGACCTTCAATCAAATCATGTGTTTCAGGGGGGAGGTTTCCTTTAAGCTGTCTGTGTAGGGAAAATGAGAATCCAAGTGTGGAAATAAGAAGCAAAGAAGTAGATGTCCTACTTGACATCCTGTAGTGGTGGTATATACTGTACTGTAGGAGGGTAGGATGATGGGGTGATTGGGGGCGGAGCCTCTATCAAAGGGCGTGATAGAGGAGGATCATTTATAAAATATCCTATATATGAACTGATTAATGCACGAACTGATATGAACTATTATTTAAACCCAATACTACTACTACTACTAGTAATAATAATAATTATTATTATGATTATTATTATAGACATGCTTGTTTAATGTTGCATGTTGCAGAAACCATTATCTCTTATAATAATTATACTACTACTACTAATAATAATAATAATTTAATGAAGTATATAGTGGTGATAAGTGGTTTATCATTATGCAACATTAAACAAGCATGCCTTCTATATCATTTTTGTATATTATATAAAGTAAAAGTATAAATCTGTGAGTGTTATCCTTACCTTTCCTCTCCACTCCTGTGCTGTAAGATCTCCAGCCAGGTGAAGCCTCTGTGCGCTCTGCCTTTCCTCCTCACACCACTCTTTATAGAACAAATATAAGCTGCATAGAATTGCTCTATAAATCCTAACACAGTATACAACAGGAGATGAAAAAAAAAAGAAATGAAATGACTATATACAGTCCAGAGATCCTGCTGTATGTGAGCCTTATAGAGCTCGTGCGCCCGCGCGCTCTCAGTGTGTTGGATAAAGACTGGAGCGCATCAGCCATAGTAACCCGTGTTAGTAGGTAATGGGCGGGGCTTTAGCCAATGGGCAGGGATTAAAATAGTATAGTCCAATCAGGATGCATGTTGAGTCGGTAGTGGGCGGGGTTGTGGCGTTTTGTTGTCCAATTGTGCTCTCTGGTGACGGGAATAAACAGGAAGCCTATAAAAGGTCTGGAGGTGATTTATTTCTTTCATAAAAATTACATTTAAGAGATACTTTTTTTAATTATGTAAAACGTTCATAGTATGTGAAGAGTATAAAGTTTTATTCCCTCATATTTAAATTTTCAGTAACAACTGTGTTTATTTATTTATTCATTTGTTATCCTTTTTATAATGATTATAATTTGATAATCATAAGTTTTTAAGTTTTTAATAAAGGAATGGATCACTCATGCATTAATCTGTATTTATTGTTTAGATGTAATATTTAAAAATTAAAGCACTATTTTACTACTTATTATTATTATTATTATTATTATTATTATTATTATTATTGTTATTATTATTATTATTATTATTATTATTAAGTATATTAAATGTAATATTTAAAAATTAAAGCGCTATTTTACTACATATTATTATTATTATTATTATTATTAAGTATATAATTTTTAACAATTGTCATATATTTTAAATGTAATTGATGAAGGATTAGATGTTTGATCAGCAACATAAGCAATATACTATAATAAATACATATAATAATAATAATAATAATAATAATAATAATAATAATAATAATATGAAGATGATTATTACTATTAGTATTAGTATTGTGAATAGTAGTAGTATAGTGAACACAGGGCAAGTGTATCTGTGTGTTTAAATACAACAACAACTACAATAACAATAATAATAATAATAATATTAATGATATTATTATTATATATTATATATTATATATTATTAGGATTATTACTCTTAGTCACTCACTTACTCATCATCCATAGCGCTTTATCCTGTATACAGAGATAAGGAGATTTAGGACACAAGGTGGGATACACCCTGGACGACATGCCAATCCAGCACGGGGCTATTATTACACGCACACACGCACACACACACACACACACACACACACACACACACACACACACACACACACACTCAGTCACACTGAGCGCTAATTTAGAGACAGAAATGTTTGAATATAATAAAACATAAAAGTTTAATATATTTGGAAAGCTGGGGACCCTGAAGGAAACCAAACTGCACACAGGAAACTCTACACTGACAGCAACATGAGCGAATGATACAATCAGGGACCTGAATCAATGTGGATGTGAAAAATAATCCAATTATCCCTTGATTCAGGACTGGTGAAGAAGTCCAGAGGGTGCAGTCAGATCTGATCCAGGTCCTCCTATCTGGTCAGAGCTGAAACAAAAGCCTAAGAGGTCCATGTATCTCAACATGTCTTATGGTTTAGGGGTTAGGATTATGGTTAGAGGAGGTCAAGCTTCACCCTTGGACTTTTGGTCCCACAGTTGAGCTCCACTGAATTATACTGTTTCCATATATCACTGATATCATCACATATCCTTTGACATTTCAGGTCTTGCTGTGATAAAGACCATCCCTACTCTCCACTAGAGTGAGCACTTAATATCAGAGCCCCAGCTGCTCTGTCGACTGTGAACTTCCCTTCTGGATAATTAGGAACAGCAGGGGAAAAACAGCAGGGCCTAGGGTGGGCTATTTGGGATTATAGAGGTGAGGAAACAATGTTGAGAGTCACATGGTTTGATGACATTCAGAAGATGAAAGTGGGCCTCACTTATTAAGCTGGGTATGAAGGAATTTATCTGTAAATCATTTATTCATCAATATTCAGAAAAATACCCATCTCCTGTGAGAGTTCATGAGTTTTATGCTGACTGGAAAGAACAAAAACTGGCATACAGAAACAATATTGAACAAAGAGTGGGAAGAGTGGGAAGAGTGGGTAAGATTATATATACATCAAAATAAATTTCACACATGCCTTAAAACATCAGTTACCTTACGATTACTTGAAAAACCTAGATTTGTACAGAACTCTTGTCTTTTACTTTTTGCATTGTGTTTTTATTATAATACACAGACATATGGTGCATCAGTTCTCAAGCCCTCCACATCTGTATACAGTAGGTTGGATGATGAACCAGTGAGCTAGAAATAGTGTTTACTTTGAAGACACAAGGTAATGCATTGAGGCCAGGTGTTAACATTTTAAAGCCACAAACTAGACCATAGGTATCTCCCATCTCCGATAATTATAATGTTATGGCTATGAGAGAGCAAAGTTGTTGCCAAAAAAATTATGTAGCCGAACCCATAACATGTTGTAAGAATATAACATTATTTTGTGGGGACGGACAAGGTGCTATGAGCTAATGGTATATCCATGTCGTAATGCCTGGGGCTGCGTTTTGTTGTCTTGCATCATTCCAAGTATGAAATATAATACTATAAGTCCACTTCTTCCTGCTTAGGATCCTGTTAGTACAATGATTTAATTGTCTGGATTTCTCTTGTTGTCTCACTTGGTTTAAAATGCAATAGTGGACACGGTTATAAAACACATATCAGAAAGCTTAAATCATTGCATCAACACATTAATTCATGGCTACACCTCAGGAAAAAAAATCACCACAATGTCACTGTTACAAAAAGAAATGTATTTCTAAGGCTTTTTAAACTCTTTACGTAACTGATCAGAATTAGAGCTACAAGCTGAAACTGGAAGGTTGGCCTGTTCTAGGTCCAGAGACAAATCTGGGCTTATGTCTCAATGATCTCTTTTCCAATGCTGCCCTCTAGTGATGATTTTAAATAATGAAAAACATTTTACATAACCAGTTGAGTAAATTTGCTTCCCACCACTGGAGGAGAGTGGACTCCACTATAAAAGAAACAACCACTCATTAATTCATCCATTTATTCATTCCCTATACCACGTGCACAATACAGGGTCTCACAAGGCCTGAAGGAAATTCCTGATAGAAACCCACCAAGTGCACCGATCTAACGTCAGGATTCAAACCCTTGACCCTGGTACTGCAAAGCTACAGTGCGAAGCACAGCGAAGCATTATGCCACTACGCCACAATCAATGAAACAAGATAAACAATATACATACAGTCATGTTGGAACTGGTGAAGGGTTGTTTTTCAGGAGTTCTTTGCCCCTTAGTTCCAGTGTAAGGAACTCTTAATGGCCCCTTCCTGTAGCAACATGATTGCGCACCAGTGCACAAAGCAAGGTCCATAAAAACATGGATAAGTGAGTTTGGTGTGGAAGAACCTGACTGGCCCTGACCTTATAGTGACCCGATAGAAGTCTTTGGGACAAAGTAGAGCGGAGACTGTGAGCCAGGTCTTCTCGTCCAACATCAGTGTCTGACCTCACTAACGCGCTTCTGGAAGAATTGACAAAAATTCCCATAAACATTCTTCTAAACGTTTGTAGAAGTCCTTCCCAGGAGAGTTGAAGCTGTTATAGCTGCAAAGGGCCGACATCATATTAAACCCTATGGATTAGGAATTGGATGTTACTCAAGTTCATGTGCATGTGAAGGCAGGCGAGCAAATACTTTTGGCATTATAGTGTATATTTGGACATTGACATTTAAAAAAAAATGGTGGATTTTCTCAATGTACTTCAGTTTCCTCCCACAGTCCAAAGACATGCAGATTAGACTAACTGGCCTCCCCAAATTGCCCATGGTGTGTGAATGTGTGTGTGAATGTTGACCAGAGGTCCTACCATGGTCGTAAAATGGGAATAAATACAATGTTCATCGTTGTCCTCCACCATCCTAGATTGGTTCCTAGATGGATGGATGAATGGATGTAATTAATAAGTAATTGAAGTCACTTTCACTTTTATTTTAAGGGGTTTAACAAAACTATTTAGCAATTTATTTACCAAATGTACCTATTTACCAAATAATTTGAAAAACTAAAACAATCATAATTATTAGGATTTTTTTTTAAATACTTGGATGCAAAAACATTTCAGTCAGAGACTGGCTGAGGTCAGGAACCCAAGCTAGGACATCACTACTTTCACACCTGTACTTTAATCACCTTCAGTTGCTGCTTGCTTCAGTCGCAGTCTTTCCACCTTCAGTTTTGTCTTCAGTAAGTGAAAAGCAGATGAAATGGTTTGAGGTCAAGTGACTCACTCTGTCCTTTAAGAACATTTTATTTTTCTGCCTTGGGTTCCTTTTTTTTTTTGGATAAGTTTTGAGTCCTTATCCATCTGTACTTTGATTCAGTTTTCTATTTTTGCAGTTTAGTTTTGACTGAATCTGAGCTAAATATAGAGCTCTCTACATATTTCAGACTGCATCCTGCTACTTCTATCAGCCGTCACATCACCAATAAACACCAGTGTCCCAGCTCCATTGCAGTTCCTGTTCCTGCACCTTGTTTGATAGATGATGTAGTACGCTTTGGATCATGAGCCCTTCCTTTCCTTCCTCTCATTCTAGTCAAGTTAATCCTGTATCAGAACGGGTCAGCGGGTTAAGAGCCTTGCTCAATTATTCCGGTTTAGTAGTCTACTGTGATCTTCCAGATTTTTTGATGTTGCCAAGGTCACCAGCGATCACCTCCTTTTTTTTTATGGACATACCAAATTGTTGATTTCGCAACTCTCTGTAGGTCCTTTTTTCTTTTTGTTTGGCCTAATTATGGTCTCCTTGACTTGCATGGACACTTCTTTGGGTTAGGGTTAGGGTTACCATAACAAAGTTACTATAAATATCCACCAGATGCAAATTCAACACCTGAATCAATGCCAGACCTTTTATTGCTTTATTCAGCTCTAACAGTAGTGCAGCTGCAAATCACAGGTTTTATAATCCACTATACCCTGGTCAGGATGAAAATCCATCGCATGGCAAACAAATTCATTCATTAATACACTAAAGGCATGTTGGAATTGGCAATTATAGCCTACTCTGCGTTTCTTTGGACTGGAGAACATGCAAACTCCATGAAAATTTTGAATAATTGTCTGTGATGCTATGATTGCTGTGTTTAAATTTGTTGGGAATTTAACACATTGGAATGTGATGTTATGAAAAAAAAATACTTTTAGGATTGTATATCCATCAGTGTGGCTGTAGTACTGAATGTAGTATGTACACATTACCCATGATGCTTTTCCCGGCAGTGATGTACTGTAGATGTCATTTAGATGATGATTACATTCAGTTGTCTTTATTCAATTACACTGAGCTCATTTCATTACATTACCTAAAAATGTTGTCAGGAATGAATTCTGCAAAGTGAATAAAACATGCAGCTTTCTGAACACGCTCGAGCATTTCAGAAGTTTAATATCTCCTCAGTTTACAATATGGAAGCCAAGAGCTTTCGCAGCATTTCTGGAAAATCGGTAATTCAGCAGAAAGTTACATCAGCGTGTACGCCAGCGTAACATTGCTCACGACTTACATCATGCAGCCTCTGTGTGTGTGTGTGTGTGTGTGTGTGTGTGTGTGCTCGCAGCTACTCCTAAGCTGAAAGAAGTCTTTGTCCTATATGCTACAGTATATGAGCCCACATGAACAGGCTTCTGTGAAACACTGCAACATGTTAAATGTGAAACAGTTTAGTCTTGTTTCACAAAAGCACTAGGAGCAGAGGATTAGCTGGAAGGAGTCAGAGGATAACAGTAGTTCAGGAGAATCAGCAGCTCTGCCGTGACTGTGTGAGTGAATGTGTATCCATGCTGTATGATGGAGCAGAAGAGACTTTGAGCCAATGAGCAGGAGGTTGTGAGTTTAATTCCTTGGCTTGCTGAGTTCCTGTGGGCCTTTGACTAAGACCCTTGACCCTCTAAACTGCTCCGATTTATCCTGCCTCAGCTGTAAGTTACTTTGTAGAAAAAGAAAGAAAGAAAGAAAAAATTAGACTACGAAAAAGGAAAAATAAATAAGAATAATAAAATAATTAAATCAATGAATTAGTTACTTTCAAATAATCATATTATTATTATAATATACAGTAGGAAACAGATGAACTGAAGCAACAAATACATCACATGTGTGATTCAGTTAAGCATTGGAAAGAATTACTTTCTATTAATTAAATACAGAAACCAACAATTAACAAGTTGAAAAAATAAAAACAAATTTCACCAGAAGGTACTGTACTTGATTCCCTTCTACAGTAAATCGGTCTTTATGATCCTCTCTTTTATAAAAGAACATTTGCTATGTCTATCTTTATACCTAATTAAATAAAAAAAAATAAAAACACACACACACACATCTGGTGAAACTGTAATTAAACACGGATGACATCACGGAGTGTCTTTTTTAAATAAGATATTGTTCACTTGAAAAATTCAAAGCAAGTGGTCTTCAATAATTTGAATTAAAATTTTTAAAGAAAGAAAGAAAAAAGGAAAAAGAAAGAAAGAAAAAAAAAGGAAAGAAAAAAATAGAATAATAAGAATTTAATAAATTAATCACTCTCAAAAATAATCATATGACTATTAAAGTATATTGAAGAAAGAAAGAAAAAATAAAGAAAGAAAGAAAGAAAGAAAACATGTTTTCCATCAGCTGTGTTAAACTTTCTGCACAGTCAGTTTTTTCCTCCTTCCCCGCGCTATACGTTCAGCAGTAGGTGTGGTTTAACTGATGAAATCCTCGGAGAAGTTTCATTCTCCATATGTGTTTCCAGAATTTTCTCTAGCATCTGACCTCCCACATCATCACTCACTGACTTGCACACACACGTACATTCACACACTCCTCTACTGATCTGAGGAGATGGTGGGTTCAGCTGTGCAGCATCGTTATGGGCGGGTTGAGGAATTTCAGGGTTTATTGCTTGTAAGGACAGAAGCATTTACACCGGGGGAGGGGGGGAAAGGTGTGTGGGGGGGGGGGGATAGGAGTGAAGGGGGTGGTGGTGGAATGGGGGGTTGTGATGCACCGAATGTGTGTTTGCTCAGATGTGTTTGTGTCAGAGTCAGGAAGTTAAAGAATAGTAAAGGGATCATCTTACAACAGGATTTTATGCTTGAGGGGGGGAAAATTCTATAGTGAGATGTTGAAAATATGTTGGTAGAACTTTATTGTGCATAAGTTTGCATCACATATGGTTTCTGTTTTGCGATTGATAAAGCCAAATGCTTATTGCAAGGCTCAAAAGATAAATTTTAACATGTACCATGTAATTATAAAATTAAACATGTATAACGAGTAAATAAAATATACCAAAAACAAGGAAAAACTAAATAACAGGACCTAAAGAAAGAAGAGAATGTATCAAGATCTTTCGAGCTTCTTAGTCTCCAAATTTGGTCAGAAAAATCCTACATCATTCATGAAGAAGAATGCGATGGATTTTACAACTGAAGAAATCAAAAAGCTGCTCAGAAAACACAAAAGAGAATATTGAAAACATTTATCCCAACCTGTCTTAGTGTATTATTCCATTTCATCCCATAAAAGTTAATAAACTAATCATCGTCTGCCAAAACTATGTACTCCACTTTTTTCTTAAGGGTGCACAAACTTTTCCACTACTAACTTTTCCACATCCGAGACATTTTTAAATGATTTAAACACATGGCTTCCTATGTCCTGTGTAGCCTTCCTGTACATTGTATACAGTATGGCACACAAACCTGCTTAAAAAAAATATCCAGCTGAGCCGACACAGCATGAGTCTCTGGACCATCCGAGATAAATAATAATAAAAAAAAAGTGCAGGAAAGCATTGAGAACATCACTATAAAGCTAAAAATGTATCTCAAAATTAAAAGCCAGCTGTATGATGGTTGTTTTTGCTGCACCCCCACCCAGTGGATGTGGGAGCCTACAGGCAGTCAGAAGACGTGGCAGTCTGCACTCGGGGGTGGGGTTGCAAGCCCGAGCATGCAGCAAGAAGCTTCCAGGATTACACCAGAACACGAGAATCTGATTCACAAATCTACAGTAGCAAATATTATTAAGAATATGTATGCAAAAACAGTAGTGATATTGTCATCGCAGTGATATTTGTTATCTCAGCATGACTTTATCCCTCACATTGGGGCAGAAAATGTCCAAAGGAAGCAAACAAAACAAAAAACCCCAATCTATAAAAGAAGAACTTGAGTTTAGTGCGATAAACAATGGAGTTTTTATGCATTTCAAGGCCACATCCTGTCCTTATTACTGTTTCCATCCTGTATAATGGGACTTTAAGAGTGAAAAAGTCTGAACTGCAGTGAGTCTGAACATTTGTAAAAGTCTTTAGAGCCGAGCTCACTTCCGAACTTCTGGTCACTCGATCCAGTGGGAGGTCCCAGTTTTAACTTCCCAAAGAAATTCCAGACATCCTCATTTGAATAGTCCCACCACAAACTTTCCAGAACTTTCTTCCAAGCAGTATATAGACCACCAGAAACCGCTGGTTTGCAGCACATCAGCAGGAGATCATCAGCATCAGATCAGACCAGAGCAGAGCATCGGAACAGCTGTGAAAGGTAAGACTTTTCTGTACCATAGTTCTAAGCTGAGTTTACAACAAACATTTCGCTTTTGCTTGCTTTAAGATCAAAGTGTGTTTTTTCTTCAATAACACTAAATGTCTATATAATTATAATGCATAGCAGATTAAAGATTGTAGAGAAACCTGCAAAATTTGTATTGCTTTTACTGCATATTTTGATCTTTTTTTCTGCTTGCTAAGTGGGACAGGAAACCTTTTCTATCCTTTAATAGTTGAGCAAGTTCTTGAAAATAAGCTATAAATTTAGAAAATTTGAATCAGTAAAGTTCCTTAAACAAACGAGAAGTTGTGTTAAGGATAAAGTGACTATAAAGGATCAAAATCTGATCTAGACAAATTTGCAATTAAAAAGTCATTACAAAATGTGTTGCATTTTAAAAACATATGAGTTTTTAAAAATGTCTTTCTTTTATACTAATCTGTATTAAAGCACTAAAAAAAAAAACTTTAATTTGTGTAAAGATTTCAATCAGATTGAAGGAAGCCAAAAGGGAGTGATTCTGTGTTTATACTAAAATCACAGCACTTCCTCTGGAATCCAGTTACTGTTCCACTATGGCATCTCTGATTGGTCAGGAGTTTTTTCTTTCATTCCCCCCGAGACTCTCTAGCCAATAGAAGATGTCTACGCGTCCTTTCCTGTGTCTGCATGAAGTGCCAAGTTGGCATATAAGTTTGCATGGAGCAAGGGTTCTTACAAAAAAAAAAAAAAAATCAAATAACTGATTTCATCTACAGTAGCATGCTCTGTTTAATCAACAATATTTGTGCACTTTTTTTTTGTTCTTAGATTACCAAAATGCACCTCTTGTCTTTCAGAATGAAAATCGAAATCTTTGACAACACTATGAAAACCTTTCAAGGTATTCCTGTCGGTGAAAAAAACAAAAAAAAAACAAAAAAAAAAAAACATACAAAGACATCAAGATAAATGGCAATGGAAAGGCAGGCTGCAGATGTAGGCTTAGGCAGTGCTTGTGTTTCTTTTGTCTGCTAAAGCAGCATGCTGGGTCACACCATTCACAACCTGGAAATATATTTGCATTCTTAAGTCTTGCGACAATGATTTGACCTAAAATGGTGACCTGTTGAATACCAAAAGACTTTTACATTTACATTTCTGTCTGGGTTTTTGCTGCTCCCTCATGCAGCACAAATGTCCTACAGTAGTTCCAAAGACAACCGTATATATTTTTTATTTTAGGGCTATTTTTATTTATTTTTATTTTTTTTAACAAAATCTTTTTGTAAAAAACATAAACACAGATGGAGCTTATAATGAACTAAGACAGAACAGAAATACAGGCAAATAACACAACCTGTTCCTTTAACCTGTACTTAAGATAATTATTATATATGTACTGTATATACAGTACTGTGCAAAAGTCTTGAGTCACCCCTCACTTCTTTATATTAAAATATATAAAATTCTGTAGATTCAATAAAAGAAATGGGAACAAAGGTTTTACTTCCACAAGCTGCAAAGTGTCTAAAGATTAAAAATTGTTGTATCCTTAGCAGCAAGCACATTTCCCCTCTTGTCTGTTCCAATCACTCAGCAGTCATCATCACCAGTATACTAATCACCAGCCTCATCATCTGTCAACATTTGGACCTGTTTCTCACTGGTTCATGCCTTAAGTTAGATTGTTTTTTTTTATGTTTGAATAATTCATAGGTCACTGTGTGGTTTAACAAACAAAAAAAAAAACATTGAAATTGCTCAGGTACAGGGACTGGACTAAAAACAAGAGCCAAAGTAGTCCTTCAGGAATCCTCGAGAACTATTCCTCAAGGTTGCATAAAATTACAAGAAATTCTAGCTCATTAGAAGCAAAATATTAAGAAATGAGGGAACCCATGACGGTATATACAATATAAATTTTCACTACAAATAAAACAACTAATATTCTTTTGTACTTTCTATTCCTCCAGCTTCCCAACATTGCCCAGGCATAAAGCAAGAATGTGGGTGACCAACCTCATTACTCTGTGCCTTTTGGCCGTAGCCTCCTCAGCTGAGGAAAAGAAACTCAGCAGCCATGCGACTTCCCTGGCCGATACCAGCAGCCACCTCGCTTTTAACCTGTACCGTACCTTGGCTAAAGAAAAAGATCTGGACAACATCCTGTTCTCCCCTGTGGTGGTTGCATCCTCTCTAGGCTTGGTTGCCCTTGGTGGAAAATCCTCCACTGCCTCACAGGTCAAAAGTGTCCTAAAGGCTAATACGCTAAAAGATGAGCATCTTCATACAGGACTGTCCGAGCTCCTGAGCGAGGTCAGTGACCCTAACTCCCGCAACGTCACCTGGAAGATCAACAACAGGCTGTATGGTCCTAGTTCTGTCAGCTTCGCTGATGACTTTGTGAAGAACAGCAAGAAGCACTACAATTACGATCACTCCAAGATCAACTTCCGTGACAAGAGAAGTGCTATCAACTCCATCAATGAGTGGGCCACCAAGTCTACAGATGGCAAGCTGCCAGAAATCACCAAGGATGTGAAGAACACAGATGGTGCCATGATCGTCAATGCCATGTACTTTAAAAGTAAGTGGACATTTAAAGCTCAGGCATGCCTTATAGTATCAAATTTACTAAGCTGTTCCAGTTTCTAAATTTGTTTGTGTTCCCACAGCTCACTGGGATGAGAAGTTCCATCACAAGATGGTTGACAACCGTGGGTTCCTTGTGTCCCGCTCTTTTACTGTATCCGTCCAAATGATGCATCGCACAGGTAAGATGAAGAGCTATTCATCCCAAATGCCATATTGCAGTTCTATAAGGGGTCATATGAGGTCACCTACATATCTACAACAAATTATCTGACACTTACTTTTGCAACTGTACAGGTCTTTATGGCTTCCATGAGGACAAAGAGAACAAACTGTTTGTCCTTAACATGCCTCTGGCCCACAAGAAATCCAGTGTGATTTTTATCATGCCCTACCATGTGGAGCCCCTGGAGAGGCTGGAGAAGCTTCTGACACAAGATCAGCTGAACACCTGGATGAGCAAGTTGCAGGAAACTGCAGTGGCCATTTCTCTGCCCAAAGTCATCATGGAAGTCAGCCATGATCTCCAGGTAGGCATTTTAATTTAGTTTACATTGGATTGTTTGATGGTGCACTGGGTAGCATTGCCGCCTTATGGCTTAGTTGTCCCAGGTTCAGACTTGAATTACACTGAAATTTAATAAATGAAATTATGGTCATTAAGTGTGATTTCTTTTTGTTTTGTTTTTTCGCCCCAAAGAAACACCTTGGAGAACTTGGTCTTACAGAAGCAGTGGACAAGTCCAAGGCTGATCTGTCCAACATCTCTGGCAAGAAAGATCTCTACCTCTCAAATGTCTTCCACGCATCTGCATGGGAATGGGACACAGAGGGTAATCCATTTGACACCAGCGTCTTTGGTTCAGAAAAGCTCAGGAACCCCAGGCTGTTCTATGCTGACCATCCATTTATCTTCCTGGTTAAGGACAACCAGACCAACTCCATCCTCTACATCGGAAGACTGGTTAGACCAAAAGGTGACAAAATGAGAGATGAATTGTAGTGTGAATATGCTGATAATACTAGCCTTTTTAAAAATTGTTCTTAATAAGTTGTATTTTTTTGTGGTATGACGATTACCTCATGAACACAATTCAGCAGGTTGTTTAGAGCTAAAACTAAAAGCCACACTTTTCCAAGTACAATTTCGAGCTGAACCAAACCATGACAGTAACTAGAAAATGGCAAAGGAATTCCACTTGAGAGATTAGATATTAAGGTTTATCCACAGGTTTGATATCAACTTATTCAATTCTAAATTGTCCATCTGAATAGATGCTATACTTATATTAAGTATGCTAGCATTCATGTTGGCCTGTGTGATTGTGATGTAATATTTAAGACTTTTTTATTCTAACTCTCCTGAGTTAATGTGACAGCTGTGTGGGTTCTTTGACTTATCTTTAATGTTTAAAGAGGAAAGGATTTTATGCAAATGTTCTTCGAAAGCTTATGTTATTCAAACACTCCAGCTCAATCCAAATTTGTTTTCACTGCCTTGCCTTCTGCACTGATGCCCTTTTAAAGCCATGACAGATGAGGTCAATTGTTATATTATTATGTTTTAAATCATGCTTAATGTACAAAAGTCGTGTGGTGCTCATTTCCTTATTTTTATTTTTTTTAAAATAAACTATTAATAAAGTAATTGCCTTTATTCTTCATGGGTTATTTTCCTTTTCTCATACATCATTATGCATAGCGCATCAAATAATATCTACAAATATTAAAAATATATATAAGAACATTTCTTCAAATACAATACAGTATATGTGCCAAACATACAACCTGGTGGGATCCCTCTATGCAGACTTCAGTTTTTATCTAATTACGTGGGTATAAGTGCTTGTGTCATAAATTTACTTCCCATTTGAAAACTATCAACAGTTTGCCAGTGCTTGTAAAAAATAGTAAGGAGTTACAAATGATCAAAGACAGTTTCAATTCTAGCCCATTTAAAATAATTCATCACATGCGCGTTTTCAGATTGCTGATGTATCTGTATAAGCAATGAGGTTCACCTTATTTGGGCTGAGCCTGACCAGGTGTTTTGGTGTCCTGGTTATCAGATCCTTGTCTACAGACAGCTTACCTGGCCTTGGTTCCTGGGGTTTATCTAGTAACCCTAATCTCTGCCGGGTGCACTTAGTCTTCTTTGTATCACTCTTTGGGTCAAAAAGTTTGGCCCTGAAAGAAGCCAGTGACCATGACAGGGTATCAAACAAAAAGAGGAAAAACGCAAGCAGCATTATAAAGCAAATTATTATAGATGTCTTAAATTCTAAAGTCTTAAATAACTTTCCATTAAAGGATTGAATAAGAAATCATAATCCATACCTTACATGAGTCATGTAGTACAAAGCACAAGACTCAGAAAAGGTCTCCTAGCAGCATTGTATACTGTTCAGTCAATCCTAGACATGTTGATCCCTATCTTCATGGACCACATTCCACTCATGGCTGGAATCAGTATTTAGACAATGAAGTGTTATCTTATGCTTGAGGCTTACACTGCTTATCTCTCGCTCTTCCACGAGACCATGATGCAGGTTTTCTCAAAATCTATGCTAGGATGAGGGCCATCAACCAGCATATATTTGGATAGGAAATAAGACGATTAGTGTGTTCTCAAACACACTAGGGTTTAAACTACAAAGTCAGGAGTTCAAGTCAGGAGTTCAAGGTTAACAACATTATGCTTCCATAACAATGAGATAGAAGGTAGTATTATATACAAATAAAGGGACTGAAAATTAATGATTGTTGTTACCCAAGGCAAGGACAACTGACAATCAGACTTTAAAGCCTTAGAAGTTTGCCTGATGTGACATGAAGAAGAATGTTTGATTATAGACATCAAGAGCATTGTTGAGGAAGGTGACTCCTTGTGGTGTGCTGTGACATTGCAGGCATAGATCAAATTCCATTTAAAATGTTTTTTATATAATTCATCATATATCTTCCTTTGTATACGAAGATTAACCCTAGGTAATAACTTTAAACATATTTTAAAATAGAGCAATTATTATTATTTCTAATATAAGTTTAAATAAGAACACATTATCTTGACATAATAATAATAATAATAATAATAATAATAATAATAATAACAACATCAAGTAGTCAAAATAATGGGATAATCCGTAGGAGCAATGGTACATATCTTAACATTCAGCACTTTATTATTATTATTATTATTATTATTATTATTATTATTATTATTATTATATTTTCATGGAGAACTTGTGATGGAAGACTCAGCCACATGAGTGCAGTAAAAACATTTCTAAATGAAACACAAAGCCCTTCTCAGCCTTTACAATCTTTAAACAAAACCCAGACAACATTTTAGTAATCAGGTAACCAAATGACATGTTTATTAGGGAGTGTTACACTTGGCTATTACTCTAAACAATGTCTTTGTAGTTTAATTGTAGGTGCTCCAGCTCTCATTTGTAATGATTTTGTCATTATGGGCTCGGACTATACTGTAATTTGATGTCCTAAACATAAATAAAATGTGTTGTAGTATTCAGGTAGTTTTCAATTGATTTATTAATTGATGGTTTATCTAATAAAATGGCTAACCTTTGTGTTTTGATAAGCATAGAATGTACACTGATCAGCCCTAACACTACATAACATTAACACATTAACACATATTATCAATTATATCATGTGATCAATATTATCAATATTTTCATATATAATTATAATATATATGATACAATGTCAATTATATCAGGTTCATGTGTACTCAAGGCATAACTATGGCCATAGCTTGTCCAGTCTTATCTCAAAGAAAAGCCAATACATCTCAAATCACCCAAAAATGTCAATGACAGAATTGCATCAGAACACCCAGTGCACCACAACCCACTGTACATTAGGCTCAACAGACAAAGAGCCCAAGGCTGCTGACCCCAGCCTCCAAACTCCATGAATCTCAATCCATGGGATGCGCCAGACAAACAAGTCCAATCCACAGTACCCAAAATATCTGTTGCTAATGTCTCGGGCACCACCATATTTATGCTGTTTCATATATTTAATAAGATTTAATAGGACAAGCAACTAGGACAGATTTATTGTATAAATATATCTGAATAAATATAATAAATGGGATGGTGGATAATGGAATTACAGGGAAAAAAAACTATTTAAAAAATAACAAATTAATTACATTAATAAGATTTAGATAAAAAAAAATAAAATAAAAAGAAAACACTTTTATCTGTTATTCCAGATGTTTTATTTACTCCTTGTTCTATGAAAAGTCAGGTAATTTTCTAGTTACATGGATAATTTTTTCCATCTTCTTTTCATAGATTTAAACAGAATACATCATCATTATTATCAACAAGAACCAAAAATATAGTGATGTTAATGAATGAATTAATTACTTAGCATAAATCAGACGCTTGGATGATAACAGACAACAGCCTGAGTGAAAACAGCCACTTGGTGGCTAAAAGCAAATGGCCGGTGCCTGCAGTTCATCCTGAGTGAGAACACATTCTCTGTGATCACTTGTTTCCTCATCTCTCATTTCATTAGTGTGCTGCTGGTTCTGCTGTGCTGGCCAGAGGCAGATTAGACAGACGAGGGTCAATCCCATTAAAGAAGTCTCTGTAAGCTGCAGTGATCACAGACGGATACACACTCACACTCCTGTACAGTAGGTCTCTGCTGTGCATCCTATACTTTTCCTCCTGTGTCTTCTTAGTTTCACGTTCAGATTTTGGGCTTGTCCACTTGTCTGTTTGCCTTCCGGAAAATCGCCTTGATCTCTTCCGTCACCATGTCCTGCCAGTTATCCCTAAAATTCAAGAATATCACATTGAACATTATAGAGAGGAGTAAAGATGTTGGAACTTTTAGTAAACATCCCAAAACATCAAGAGACTTCATTGTTATTTGGAGCACAAAAAAAAAATCCCTGCAATTATCCTGACTGTTTGTAAATAATGTATAATTATATACATAAAGCAAAAGTTTGCATTCCCATGACAGCTTGGTGAAAAAAAAAATGAACACATGTATTTTTCAGTTTGCCTACAAGATGATATTTATTTAATGTACAATTAATTAGTTATAACTCACTCACTCATTTTCGGTACCTCTTATCCTGTACAGGGCTGTGGGAGGTGTGGGGACTCAGGTCACAAGGTGGGATATACCCTGGGCAGGGCATGTGCACACACTCAAACTCATTCACAAACTTTTGGAAACTCCAGATAACCCAATCTGTATGTCTTTTGACTGTGGGAGGAGACCAGGGTATGCAGAGGAAACTCACCAAGCACGAGGAGAACATGCAAACTGAAGTGTGCGGGCATAGTGCTAACCACTAGGACACAATACCGCCATTTGATATAACATGAAACCTAAATAAAACAGCAGTGTGTATCACTATATAAAATCTCTTTGTGTCTAAACCAGAAATATCTTATGTTTAGCATAAAGATTACTAACAGTGAAAACCATAAGAAGATAAAAATAAATAATAATAATAATAATAACTAGAGAGCTTGTCGTGGCAAAACTCGGGCCTAGGGTGTGGCTTATCACCTTCACAATGATCCGGAGAGACTGATTGGTTACCTGAGTAAATTGAACCCTCCCCCCGTGTCTCTACAGCAATGGGATCCCGAGTTAGTTTCAGTTTCAAAGTTCCTATGGAAGTTACCATTATATGTTAATGGGGGAAATTTGGGCATGACTTGTAAACTTATACCTTCTTACGGAGTATGTTCTGACACAGCTTGCAAGCCTCTTCAAATGTGGTAAATTTACGATTTCTATCAAATTCTGGCTCGACTCTAAAATCCATCAAAAGTTGTCTCGGTGTTAAGTCTATGGGATTTTTGGGGCAGTAAATTGCCCCTCAGCCACCCCTTAGAAATGTCATAGCACCCCATTAGCACACTAGTTTTTTTGTACTAGACTTTTGTATGGAAGAAGAAAAATAATAATAAGCCAGAGAGATAATAATAGTAATTATACTAATAATTAATAGTTTCCAATGATAATCACATTGATAAATAACATTTGGACCTTTTTCATCAAGCTGTTTGTATATTGTTTGTTACCTGCCAATTTTCATTAGGGGATGCAAACTTTTGCACTTCACCAGATATGTCACATCAACAGTACTATGCATGCACTCTATTTAAAGAAACCAAACTAAAAATTATATACATGGATACACATGACCAAATTTAATAGAAATGAATAGACAAATACAACGACAGCACTGATTTTGCTAATAATTATAACTAATAATGCCGCCTTTAACACCACACGTCACGATACAGGACGGCATGCGAGGCGCTACCTCCTTGCTTTCTGACTCAGAGAATCAAGCCTTTTTCTCAGCTTTCTTTTTCTTGTAAGCAGCAATGTCTTCAGGACTCAAACCATGGTTGTCTCTGGTACACAACATTTTACCAGCCAATTCAGGGGAGGTGTAAAGTAGAAAAGATGAAGTTGTTTAATTCCATAAAAAAAAAGGATTCATCAGCGATAATAGTGTAGTTTTATACAATGTATACAAATATGTTTCGCAATTAAATTCAGATTAATGTTAAATGAAAGATGGATGAATTATTGTCTTACCCTGCTTTGATCTCAGGAGGCTTTGGTAAAGGCTTTGTAAAATCTGATTTCCCAACAAGCCAGTATGTTTCTTCAATTCCTTTACCCTAACACAATAAGGAACAGATTTAGGTCTAATGCACTTATTGTTTTATTTATTTAAATGTAATGTACCTACGACATGGTGCTAATCAACCTTTCCCAAAAAAAAAAAAAAAAAAATTAACCATACTAGTGGTAATGCATCACACTGAAGCCAAAAGAACAGACTTGATGGAAGTCAAAAGGATTTGTACCTTTAACTCTGTCTTTCCTCTAACTTCTATCTGGTAGCCCTCATTCAGTGACTGGAGAATCTTCACAGTGCTTATGTTCACATGAATTCTATAAGCTGCAAGAAAATCCGATCTGACAGTCAAATCCTGATTGTTCAGAGCACATCTTTACAATATCATCCTCTTATACCACAGCAACTGGTCAGAAGGTGTTTTATAGCAGCACTGACGGCAGTTCTGTAGACAGTCTTTTGGTAAACGGATTAAAATGTTATGGAACTAAAAATCAATGATATGATAAAGATTTCTGTATTTATGGAAGGGGTCTCCAGTGTAAGTAAAATTCCCAACCTGTGTGTTTTTGTCTCACCCTGACTATCAGAAAAGAGAAGAGAAAAGAGAAGCTGACTTCATTTTATTGCCACATAACGTTGCTGAGTCTAGACCTGAGCAACTGATGCAACCTCAGATCATAACACTGTCTCCAGAGGCTTGTACAGTGCACACTATGCAACACTTCATGCAATTCTGTACATATGTACCATTGCACCATGTACCAGATTTCAGTTTATGAGTTGGACACTTTTTAACCCAATTCTAGTAATTGTGATGCTTTCTTTGCCTGATGCAAGCCAATAGGTTGACCCTTCTGGAATGGCAATGTTTTTGGGTGGCCAGGAATGGTTTGAAGGCACCTATGTGCTCGTGTGACTAATCACAACCATACTAATATTCACTATAACTGCACTCTTGCTTGTGCAACATCACTTAAATATAACTATAAATGGGTAAAAATATGCAGTATCATTCATTAATACATTTAAAACCTGTAATCCAAATTGCTGTGGTATGAGACAAATAAAACACTTTGGTTCATGCTGTTATTAGAAAGTACAGTAATCACCCTGGTGGTAACAGCAACTCATCACCATTCAATAATTAATTAGTTTCCTATAACATCATGTACAGAAATATTTATTGATGTAAAATTTGCATGTACAGTTATTTACAATAGATATTTTGGAGTTACTCACGCAATCCCGTAGATTCCATACGAGAGGCGGTGTTGACTGTATCACCAAAAAGGCAGTATCTAGGCATCGTCAGACCCACGACTCCAGCAACACATGACCCTATACAGAGACAAGGAACTTCACACTGAAAAACACGTAAAAAAGAGAATCTCTTTTTTTTCTCTCTCTGGTTAACATTTCAAGTCTATCTCTTCTTTGTGTATTCTCTCACTCACTCATCTTCTATACTGTACCGCTTTATCCTGGATTCAGGGTCACGGAGACCTGGAGCCTATCCCAGGAGACTTAGGGCATGAGGCAGGGTACACCCTGGACAAGGTGCCAATCCATCACAGGGACAAGGTGCCAATCTATCACATCACACACACACACACCACTGGCAATTTGGGAATGCCAATTAGCCTAACCTGCATATCTTTTGGACTGTGGGAGGAAACCCACCAAGCACAGGGAGAACATGCAAACTCCATGCACACAGAGACCAGAGTGCTAACCACTACACCACCATGCCGCCTTCTTTGTCTATTATTAACACAAAATCAGTGGACTGAGGATGCTAGGATGCAGTGGCGATTTCTTTAAGACTGCAAGGGAAGCTCAGCTTCCCCTATAATGTCACGGAATTAATGGTCAAATTATGTACTATTGTATTAACATTTTATTGACTAAAAATGCGTTAGAAAACGTTCATCTCAAAG
>JAQMYJ010000003.1:3920366-3941292 GCA_030014305.1 Clarias laeviceps | reverse complement strand
CATTTTCTTGAAAAGGAACGTAGGGCAGAATTTACTTTTAAATAAATAGACAATTTTATGATGTAGGCCGAAAATGACCTTCCCCTATTTGACAGACCAGTAGCCGCCACTGCTAGGATGATATTATACTGTATATTGGCAGTTAAAGACCTCATATACAAGTTTAAAGGGACAATAAAAAAAATTAGCATTATTAATAATATTATTTGCTCCTAAGGGCTACAGCACATCCAATATAAGTGCCATGTTGCAAAGTATAGAAACAACAAATGTACTTTATTAGTATGATCAAAATGTTGAGTCAATGCAAATAAAAGTCCCCTTTGTCCAATGGAAAGAACACCAACTAGGTGGTTCTGTATATACCATACAGCCTCTGCAATTTACAAGGCCTTCACCAAGAGTTCAAGGAAATTGTAATTTCCTCTTATCTTGACAACGTGGTACAAGAGACTGCAATGAACTAAATGTCTATAAACATTGACAGCCATTCAGGTTCAAACAATAGTTGCTTACCTGAGTGAATGCCTATTCTTATTCTGACTGGAACTTCTGGCATGTGACGCATTTTAAAAGATCCCACAGAGCTCAGGATGTTCAGGGACATGTTGGCAATTTCAGCCGCATGCTTATTTCCATTTCTCTTTGGCAGTCCTGAGGCCACCATGTAGGCATCTCCAATGGTTTCAACCTGCCAAGGAAAAGAATTGTTTCCTAGGTTACTGGGATGAATAGAGCAATAGAATAGTAAACCATTTGGTCAGTCTTCTTAAGAAACATAAGGGAAGAGGTGAGGAATATAGGGGAAGAGGCTAGCAACAACACAAAAAAGTCAATGCTGGCCACAGAGAGGCACCAGAACACCCAGTGCACGACAGGCCACCATGCACGAGGCCGAGCAGGTAAGGAGCCCAATGTTGCCGACCCATCCTCCAAACTCCCCAGGTCACAATCTGATCTAGCCCCCATGCAATGCGCCCGACAAACAAGTATGATCCACGGAGGTCCTGGTGCTAGACACCACAGCATGCAGTCAGAGGATGTGTGGAGTCTGTCAGAGCTTCACAGGTTGCACATGAAGGAAAGTAAACACTGTTGGGCCTTATTTTTGCCATTGTAATCTTATGGCTAAACAATGTATAGACATTTGTTGAGCTTTCCTGTAAGTAACTTAGAACATATATAAATGACACTAGTAAACTACCTTGTAGCAAACGTTTGGAAATTAGATTCACCAGTCCATTCTAGCAATGCACCATTGCAATGCCAATGCAACAAACTAGTTAAATTCGCTACCATGCAGAATCTGTAATGCTGTTTATGTTACCACCTCATAGGTTCAAGATATTAAGTCTTTTTTTTGGTGAGATTGCAAACCATTTTAGATGAAATACTCTTCAGATGAATATTCATGCAATATATTGCAAATTAATCAAACTAAATAAAAACAAGCACATTATAAATGTAAAAACCACAATTATTATTGGTTGAATAGTCCTTTAAGGGTGTACCTTCCATACTGAGCTTACCTTGTATACATCGTGGTTACACAACACTGCGTCGAATAGCGTATAGAGGTCATTGAGGAGGTCCACAACCTCGATTGGATCGCTTAGTGAGGAGATTGTTGTGAAGCCCACTATGTCACTAAAGTAGATGGTAACCTGGTCAAAGTACTCAGGTTCCACAGAAACACCTGTTTTCAACGCCTCAGCCACAGATCTGCAAGATGTTAGGTTTTGTAAATAAGACTAGAACATGAGATTTCATTATCGGTTAAAGCTATGATGCAATTTATAAAAACTACCTTTAAAAACAACTTTAAACGATTTCTTCTAACAAACACAAAAGAGTCTGCTTGTTATATATGCAACTTTGGTTCTATTAACTGGAGATAACTGGATGGTGAGAATAACCTTTCTAACTCCTTATGCTTGGGACCTTCCAACAAAGTCAGAAAATTGCAAAATAACTTATGATAATAAGTTATAAATTAATAACAATAATAATAAATGTCCATTGAAATAAAATACGGGTCAAACTGCCATCTTTCCTGGAACCTCCTTGAATTTGATTCAAAATGATGGTCAAGTGCAACTTGCACCTAAAAAAACAATATGCAACTCTGACATCTAAGTTTCAAAAAAACCACAGTTACATATTTAGCTGTCATTCTATTTTACCCCTCCTAACCACTAGGGGTGGTGAGAATCATTATGTTTCCCTGGACAACTCTATGATCTCACCTTCAATCACTGCATGCAACCTTGGCATTTTTTGGCGGGGATTTTTCCCCGATTGTCTCTCCTAATTTAGTCGTATACAATTCCCACCCGTCACTAGCTGGCTCCCACATTAAGGCTAGTACTCAGTCAGGGAGGGCCAAAGACTATCATGTGTTTCCTCTGAACCACGTGACGCCAGCTGACTACATCTTTTCGAACTGCTCGCTCATGCACCATTGGGGGTGGTATAACACACTTGTAGGACCGCGCTATTCACTCCTATTCACTAGAGCTGTGACTTGATGTGAGAGAGCTAAATGCTTCTCATCCCACCCCACTGAGAGAGCTTGGCCAATCAACTCTCTCCAGGCCCCCGGCTGCGGTAGGCTACAGTATCACCTGGGACTCAAACTCGCGATCTCCAAATGATAAGGCGAGCACTTTATCCACTGCGCCACTTAGCGGCCTGTGGACACATTGTTAACATGACATGCTCATGTTGATTTCTTTTTTATATCATCTTGAGGATTTGTCTGTTTGGACTTCACTTAAAGCGCTTGTCTCATCCTGCACTGAACCATGCTCCCTCTGACCCTCCAGGATTCCTCGACTGGTTCCAGCATCTCTCACGTACAATGAAGACCTGTATTGTTCTGGCACCTACGTACCTTTATTAATCTGGCATCTACTGTATGTGGTGGAATTAACTTCCTATAGATGTCTAAACAACCTACACAATCTTCAAATAACGTCTAAAGACCGACCTTTTCCTTGGTAACCTAGTGAACCAGATTAAGGATGTATTTTTGACACAGTCTTTAAGGCACTTGTGTAAATCACTGTGGATAAGGGCATTTGCTGAGAGTTTGCCATAAATGTAAACATTAGAGTAGTAATGCCTTTGAAGGCAAAACTTAAAAAGTGTTATGGGGCAATTCTGCACAGCATTACTTTCTTGAGAAGTTTTAGTATCCAGGCACAAGCAGGTTACCATGTGGTTGTCACTGTACCTGATGTTTAGGAGCGGTAAAATAGCACCAGCTATGATTATGTAAAAAAAGTGAGATGAATATCTTTTTTCATTAAAATACCACATCTTACAGTATATATTTAATACATTCTTACGGTGGGAGCATTTCAGCCAGGAGTTTCTCTGTCCGCTGTTTTTCTATTTCTAACTCCTCTGTCCTCTCCCTAATTAGATCTTCAAGGTTTGAGGAGTACTGCTCCAACATGCGCAGCATAGAGTCTATGATGTTGGTCTTCTTGCCTTTGTTTATAAGCTTGAACTGTAAAAGAAATTTGCAACAAAAAAAATAAATAATTAAACCACTGGAATTGATTGGTAATATCTTAATCCAAAGCACATGAAAAGGTTCTAACTGCCATCTACACAACAGGTCAGTGTCCTAAGAGAAGAATACAGCAGCTCAGCTTTTCCCACATAATCTGGCAGATGTCCAGATTGGCTGGTAAATCACTTAAATCCTCTGACATAGCACTTGTGTGAAGCCCAGACTGCTGACCCTGTATTTACCCTTATATGAAGCACAGCAGCTCAATAAACTAATTAGAAGTAACAAAATGCAGTTCTGGCAATGTACCTGATCAAATATTTCATCAAAGGCCGGTCTCCTGTCAGGCTGTTCACTCCAACACTGTTTCATCAGCTGGATGCATTCTAGTGGAGCCTGGTCTGGAGCAACTGTAGGCCTGCACATGGGAGGAGGTTTCTTCACCTTTCTAATAATCTCTGAAGATCGTACAAGATACAAGGGTAGAAGACTTGTCATGGTGGCCAAGAGATGCAGGACAATCCAAAGCATAACCAAAACACAACACACAACCTCAACACAAAACCGAGCTCATGAACACTTCAGTATTACACTGCAAAAAAGCCAATTTATCAACACAACACAATAAAATATAAAAACAACTATAGCAAGAGTTTTCTTGCAATTAATATTTGTGATGTGTTTATTTAACTAACCTTCTGGAGGTAGTCCAAGCATGCAGTATGGAGCACCACGGACCACCACCTCTTGGAGTATTATGGCAAAGCTATATACATCACCTTTAAACGTCCCTCGGCGTGTGTTCTCGGGGTCTCTGAGAAGTTCAGGAGGTGTCCAGAAGAGATCTGAGGAACAAGGGATGGCCAGAACATATGCTTGTTGTCATGTGGTAGTTTTGGATTTGGAGTAAACTTTATTGGGTGGAAATGATAAAAGCAAGGTCATACCTTCTGGTGCATGTTCCTCCTTTGGAGCTTTCTGGGATTCAAGAAGTTCATTGAAACCGTAATCTGTGATTTTGAGTACAAATCGTCCATCCACCACACAGTTGCGTGACTTTAATCGACCATGAGGGAACTCTCGATGGTGAAGGTATTTCATTCCCTGTTTGAAACAGGGCAGAGTCCCTATTAAATATCTTACACACATAATTAAAAACATTTTTCGTCATTAATTTGACGAAGTTTCGACACCTTGATGAGGTCCAGAAGCAAGGAAGACTTAAACATCCAGTCTAGTTTGACATCATCGTTGCGCAGTAGGTCCTGTAAGCTTCCTCTGGAGCAATGCTCAGTGACCACGGCAAACATGCCACAGTCACAGAAAAACCCAAGAAATGGGTTAACGTTCTCATTCCTGAGATCTTTCATCTAAAGATGAAACAAATATAAATACTTTAAAAAGCTTAGTGATTAGCATGAACAGTTGTCCTGGCAATGGTTTAGATACCTTGGTAAATATTTTGGTGGTACTTTGCTTGACTTCCTTGAAATGTCCAGTCTCAAACTTCTTAAGCCACACCCAGTCACCCTGAAAAAATATTAATTATTAACTTTCTTATAAAGATTGAGTACCCACATGTTATGTACAATGTTTTACCTCATAGACGGCCACATTGGAGGTCTCATGAGTCGCTGTTGCCAAACTGTTTACTGAGTGTTCAGCCGACCTCATGCTCTTCTCATCAGCAGCACTTTTGGAGTCACTGAATTCCTCCAGGGTGATTTTCTGACATGGCACATGAAACGATACAAGTTGATGGAAAAATCCAACATGGAGAACTTGCATATTAAGCTTTATAATTAGCATGTGGTTTCCACTGAAAGCTATTATTTAATTTGTTCTGAGTTCTGAGGTGCTTTTGAGGTGCATTGATATTTTAGCTTTTTATGGTCCATATATTGCCTACAATGCTGGTCAACTACTTGCTCATGTTGATGCACTGGGATTTAGCCCTTGCTTAGTCTCTACATAAAGACAGCAATGCAGCAGCAGGTTAAAAGCCAAAGTAAATCTTAGCTGTAACTCTTCGCAACTACAGTGTGGCTATACTGCATTCTGAGTCATTTGCATTAACATCAACACTACTTTACAGTGAATTTCTCAATAATTTGACTTTGATCTTCACGGGAAATGAAAATAAGCTCTTAATAACAAAATAATCTGTTCTTCTGAACAAAATCTCAGCAACAACTAATACATTTCGGGTGTTTCTTTAAGAAAAAACTTTAAGAAGGTTTTAATGTAACCAAGAAAGGAACCAATGAAACAAAAGATTCACTATGTACCCGTTTGCTTAGCTGGGGATTGATGAAACTAAGATCTTCAAGAGTAAGCAAGATCCTATTGGGTCCTCTAACTAGTTGGAGTTGTTGGATTCGCCTCCTGCCAAAAGAAGACATGAGTAACTCATAATCAGTGACTGTACCAGTGACTGTACTCAAAAACTAATATAGTCCATAGTTACCTTATAAGAAGACTTATTCCAATAGCACCAACAATGAAAAAGATGACGATTGCAAAAACGATGATCACATAGATTACATCCACACCTAGGATAAAAACATGAAGGTTGGATGATCAGGTCAGTGTAGGTCAGACGCCATTTATAGGAGCAGAAAAAAAAAATCCTTCTTCACAGACAACTTGTGCTTAATATTGTTGATTTGAAAAATAAATAAATAAAGCAATTGAGAAGATGAGAAAATGAGCTACTCCACATTGGGAACCCAAGAAGCCTTTTGGTTTAGACATACACAACTATTTTACCACCTGTTTTCTATCCCATGTACACTTCTTTAGGTACCTCCAGTGCAGATAGATTTAGGATTGAACCAGCAGCTGGAGTCAGCAGAAGGTGGAGAACCCCTGGGATAGTGAATGGATCTTCCAGCATAGCGCACCATGTTCGTGCCAAGATCCACCAAATAGCAAAGATACAAGTCAGTCCCCCAGCCATCCGAGTCCAAGATGATATAGTTGGTCTGTCCATCACCCTCTGGGCCAAACTGGATATTCTGATTGAAGCCAGGAAATGTCAGATTCCGTGTGTAGAAGGCCAAGTTGGTTCCTGAGACCCACTGGCCAGCTCTCCTGGTGTTGTGCATGGCTTTGGCAAGAAGGTAAATGCCATTGTAGACTGTCCCAAAAAGGGGAGAAACCTGAAATTCAGAAGTATGAATAACATAACAAAAAAGGAAGTCTTAAAACAATTGCTGTACCTGCAATCAAAGAGCTATTTTCTTTTAAGAATATTTTTTGTCATCTACATCAGCATTATATGCACAGATAAGCCTAATCACAATTATTTAAAGAATTGTTATAATTTTCCCTTTCTCTTACCTGCTGGGCATCCTGGGTAATGGTTAACTCCTCTTGTTGTTTGGCTTTATTAAAGGCCTGGTTAAAGGACATCCGATCTGATGTTACTGTGATAGTGAGCACAGCGTCATATGCTGTACGTAGCTTGGTGTTGTTCAGAATAGCAAAATAGGAAATATTGGTATAGGGGAGGCTGTAGAGTAGAGTGTCATATGGTATAAAGACATAGCTGCCACTTGTTAATCCCATGTCGTAGGCCTTTAGCAAGAAATCCAGCTGCTTTTCACCACCGATCAGCACTGAATGCATGCACATGATGATAACTGCGAGAAAAAAAAGCCTATTAGAACTTTTGAAGAGCTTCATCAAACATCAGCAGGAGCGTTAAAACATACAGAGACTTTGGAGGAGGTTTGAGACGTGTATTAATGTAAGAATTAGTATTAAAGTAATAGTAAATATGGGACCTTTAAAGCGAACCCACCTTAGTATTACATAGAATATTCATAATCATTGCATAAATATTTTGGCTTATATCAAAACCTGTGAAATACATAAATGTTATAATAAAAGGATTCCCTGTAAACCTTTTGTACTCAGTCTCCAGACAGAAGAAAGAAAAGAGGCAGCAACTATCGTTTTAAGCTGGCTACAATTTTTTATTTTATCAATTCATTCATCTTATCTTCTGCTTATTATGGACAATTTGGTAATGCTAATTAACTTATCTTCATGTCTTTAGACTGTGGAAGAAAATTGGAGTACCCGGAGGAAACCCACCAAGCACAGAGGTTCTCTCACTCCATGCACACAGACTTGAGATGGGATCGAGCCCTTGGACCTGAAGTTGCGAGGTTATAGTGATAACCACTAAACCACTGTGGTGACTTTTAATTAGGGCCCAAGCACTATGACATCATAGTGTGCAAAGGGCCCTCTTGTTCTTCTATGGATTTTTTTTTTTTTTTTTTTACTTTTTGAGGCCTTGACATGCTCAAAAAGTCATGAAAAGCAGCTCACAGGATAGAATCTGCTGCCATTACGGCCCCTGAGCCACTTCAAACAAGATTTTCCTATATAGCTCATCACTCGCATATATACATGTAAAACCTAGAACACGTTTAAATCTCATTGAGCTGAACAACCTTTGTTGTGCATGTCATGGGCTCTAAACAACAGGAAGTTAGTTATTTGGGGTTGTTTGCAAAATGCACCAAATAGAATTTGATTTACTCCTCCTAAGGGATTTATATGATCTTAACCAAAGTGGGCCAATGTGATCTCAAGACTTTGAAGATGCAGAATTGCAAGGGAATATTTGATATCTCAAATGTTTCTGCTGGCGGGAGGCCTTAAACTTAAAAAAGTGGCTAATAACTTTCTTAGTTATATATATATAATTATATAGTTATCTATTATGTCATAAATATGAGGAACTTTCCAACGTACCTTAAACTGAAGAAGCTACTTGGATGAGTCGTGAAACGTTTCTACTGAACTAAGAAGAAGTCCGGTTGACAGGACTCAACTTCCAGATAACCTCACCTGGTTGACTGAGAATCTTCACAGACATTATGCCATATTGGTATTTCCCCTTTAAATGCATGTGCCGACTGTGACCACTGTCCTTCTGCTGTGCCCGGGTGGTGGTCACACAGGTGCTTGGCCCGATAATAGCTGCTTTGCAACTTTATTTTAATATTGAAATGTATTTTTCCTTTTTGATATTCCTGATTTTCTCCCCAATTCATACAGTCATATAGAACTCATATGCGTCCTCTGAGACATGTCAAGCCAGCAGAGTGTTCTTTTTAAACTGCTCCTTCTGAAGCATCACGTGGCTGGGTAATACACTCACAGGAAAGCCCTATCTGCCCTCTTCTGAATGCATGAGCTCACAGATTCCCATGATTGTCTAGTATCACTGTGTTGACAGCCGTATCTGGCCAGCTTTGCTCCCAGGACTCCTGACAGCAACGTCATCAACATGAATCGAAACTGCACCCTCTGACCACTTTTAATGCCGAGAAACTTGACTGAATGTTCCTGTAGATTTATAACAATATTATGAAGCACTATGTGTACAGTAGTAAACTTAACATGTTTAACAGTGTCTGTAATTGTGTCTGTAAACATATTTTAGCAGGACTAAACTAACTGCCAGTGGTTAATCATGACTCCTGTACCAGATCGTCTGTTGGTGTTTATGCAGTCACACACATTTATGTAAAGTATCCAGCATAAGCCTTAAGCTTTAAGGCATAATATCAGCAAGAAGAGAGATTTCAGACTTTATTTATGCTCTCTGCTCTGATCGATGAACGGGTAGCATGGATTGTTTAAGAAAAATGAAAAGATGAGATGAAAAGATGTGTGTCATCAATTCAGAGTCCATGGGCAGGATTAGGAGTTTCTGCTTTATGGTTTCTCAGTAAGCTCCAGCTTTTTTTTGTCTTATACATTTCAAGTAAAAGAAGAATCTGTTGAGGGAACTGTTTAAAGCTGCTGGAAAAAGATAGATGTTTCTCACAGATATTCCACAACATTACACATAACAATAAATGGTTAGAAAGCATGGTGTGTCATTTTTTTACTCAGCCATATTTGTATAACAGAATGAAATGCCACATTAATGTTAATTAATTCACTTTAAACTATACACAATGCTTTGTGTTCATAGAGCTACATGACACCCTTTTAGTAACATAAATCTGCGAAAAGGTAAAAGGTTTGTTTCCTATTGTCATGTCCACTGAAGTCAGATAATGTAGAGTTATAACACCTTTCAGGCTGATTAGAGCATAAGAGCATCATAAGAATTAATTATATCCAGTAAGATTTCAATGTAATTCACAGGCATATACAGTACAGCCTTCATGTAGACCTATAAACTCTCGAGACATGTTAGACATGTGTGTGTGGAAACCATACAATCAATTTTGCATTACCTTTTATTTCCCCAGCATTTTGGATGTTTCTCAGTGTATTCTCCATGTCTGTGTCATTATTTCCAGTAGATGCAACAATGCCAATGGGAAGTCCTTGACTCCTGAGAGAGCTGGCTAGTTTGCTAGCAGTGTCGACCCATATATCCTCGTTAGAGGACACAATGCCGATGTTGGCCCAACTGAAATACTTCAAAACAGTATACAGCACTCGTGTAGGTGAGGGCAAGATCCGGGCGAACGTCGGATATCTCTGAATTCGATCGAGCTCATAGTTGATGCAAGCCGATGAAAAAATAGCTTTATCCCAGTTCTTGGCCAGGAGCGTCGCTGCATTACAGTATCCAGGGTTTCCAGGTCCGACGAAAGCATCGGCTTCCTTTTCATAAGTCACAAACGTCATCAGTGCTTTTGATGTTTCACACGGTTCGTGGAGAACCACAAAGTCCATTGTACAACCCAGGTCCAAACTGGCATCCCTGTTTATTCTACTAATGGCCAACTTGGAGGCTACAGCTGGTAATGTTTTGGAAAAGACAGGGTCGCAATTCCAAGGACCGACGACCCCGACTTTAAATATGAGGCATTGCACACAGCAGGGAAAAGTCAAAACGGCAAGAATCGCCCATAAGTTGAAAAACGGTAGTGTTGAAAGGCTGTGCTTGCTTCTCAAGATGTTATGCCATGAACAGCTGGATAAGTCCAACAGTGCACCTTCAAAATGGAGAGGAAATTGTTGCATTGTCCTCTCTTTGTATCCGTTATGATTGGTGGATTTTACATGACCATTGTGGGGGCCAGACTAAAGTATAGCTGAAAACATAGGATAGGAACGTTTGTAGCTGTTTTTTTTTTTTGTCTGCGTATTTCATAATTTTTATGTGCTCAATTTCTAGAAAATGGTTAATAATATAATAGAAATGGAAAGAAAATGCCTGAACTTACCATTAGCAAAGTTCAAAAGTCATCAAGGTCATTTTCCTCCAAAGTTTGCTTCAGAGTTTTAGACTTTTTTTGACCATTTCTCATTTTTCTTTTCTTTCTCCAGCTCTACTGTGTGTTTTCCATACACCAAAGCAGCCCCATATAACTATCTCTCCAAACACAGCAGCAGAGAGAAACAACTTCAGCACCCAGGAGAGATCCTTAGTGCCTGCTGTTAGTAATGACGTACAGATGGTTTACACACCTCCAAAACACCGAACCCAGAAAACACCAGCCTTTTCTCATCTCGCTCGAGGCCTGCAGTCCATCAACATCATTGTCCATTATTTAAAGTCTTAAACGTTACCTTATTCTCTTTTTCGATACTTCCTCCATTCCTAATATGCTGGGAATTTGGAAATGATATTATATTTATAATTGCATACAAATTGTGTTAATTTTCCTTTAGATATATTCACACTCTCAAGTCTTTGGTCGTCATTCAATCGAAGTCTTCTCAAAGTGACCCCAGGCTGTGACGTCACTGTGAGCCCCTGGTATAATCCATACTTGGTGAGGTGCAGCGTAAGAGGATTGGAGATGAAGCCTGCGTTTATGCTTCACAGGGTTCTTACTCACCAAAAGAGCAGTTCATTACATTTGATTAAGTGTAAAATAAATAGCAATAAATTCTGAATAACTGGTTTTATGTTGGGATGCTAATGATGTAGGTTATTTGAGGTTTTTCTTTTCAAGAAATCATGGACATTAAATGAGGATATTTTAATAATTAATAATAAAAATAATTCACCTCTTAATTAATCCTACACTTTTTATTCATTTAAAACAAAAAATATGTTATGCAATGTAAGCATACAAACATGAAATCATGCCAACAAAAACAAACAAACAAACAAACAAACAAACAAAACCTTGAAATAAATTATGCAAAACTTCAAAGCACACACATACAGTACAGTACATAAATATGAGTCAGGCAAAAGAATCATTTGAAATTAAACGAACAATGTGGAAACATAATGTGAAAATGAATCAGTCACAAGTGTCGTACTGTATGTGGAAATAGATCAACTGTGAAAATTAATCAAACATATATGATAATAATGTGAAAATTAATGAATCCTATGTGTAAATCAATGTCAAGGTAAATAAATCTCATACAAATATCAGTGAGTTGTGTAAAAGAATCACATTTAAAACTAAATGAATATGTAAAAAAAAGTAAAAATAAATTAACCATTTGGCAATGAAAGTCATTTAAAAGAATCAAATGTGAAAATAAATTTGTGAAAGTAATATGAAAATAAATCAATTATATGTGAAAATAAATGAGTCATGTGAAAGAAAAACACGAGAAAGTAAAGGAATATGTACAAACTGTGAAAAATGTAAACTGCATAAATCCTATGTGGAAAAAAATAATCATAAAAGAATCATCAATAAGAAAATTAATGAATCATGTGAAAGGGGACTGTAAACAAACTGTATGCATTAACAAACAAGTCACATGAATGTAAATGAATCATATGTGGTACTGAATGAATAATTTGAAAGAATCACGTTAAAATTAATGAATCATCTGTAAAAAGAAAGAAAGAAACAAAAATGTTATGAATCATGCATGGAAATAAAGGAGCCATGAAAAAGAATAAAATGTGTAATAATAAATGAAGTAAATTAAATAAAGTGTGAAAATAAGACAAAAGTAAAAATTCATCTTTTGAAAGAATATATAAAATCACATACAAAAATAATGAAGCGGAAAAGCATTTATTAATGTGAAAGAATCACATGTGAAAAAAAGTTAATACAATCACACGGGGCATTAAACAAATCATGGACATGGAAAACAAAATCACAAGCAAAAGTTACAAAATTATATAATATATTAAAAAGATGTAAACCTGTGCAAATGAATGAATCATGGGTAAAGACAAATAAGCAAACAAACAAGGAAACACACACGTCCTGCATGTCAAATGTACATTTCAAACGTGAACCACGTGATTCCTGGGATGTCCATGGAGTCCAGGGGTGAACCATTCTGCTCACGTTATCTCTAGGTTGATGTTTTGTTTTAAGGATGTATAAAGGATGTGTAATGTGGTTGGTGCTCCCTCTGCTCTGTGCTAACAGTAATTGGGCTTCTGCTTTGCCACAACAGTTCAATTGAATTAGTGCAAACGCATGTTGGGAATAATTAAAGTTAACGAGGGGCCACTCTCCGGAGCCGTCCCCGGAGTTCTAGCACATTTGCGTGCGTCAGTTAAACGCCAGTGATTTGAGAAGTCTCCGAGCTCATTTACACAGACAAGACGAGCAGACTGTTATTAGATTGGAAAAGTTTAGCTCACGTTTGGGAAGTACAAGTGCAGACCATCACGGAATCAAAAACAAATTTAACCCTTTAAACTCTGGGACTTTTATTCAGTTTGTTTTTATTTTTATTTTAAAGTTATATAATATCACACTGTACCTGCAGTGAAAAGGTGTAGTAATCACCTGCTGCCAGGTCACATGAGGTTACAGTGTGATCCTTTTTTCCATTTTCTCCATGAAGACATTTCTATGCTCTAGATTTTAAATGTTATATAATCTTGTCCTCAAAGGGGGGGAAATCCAACATTTTTATAATTTTTCCATGATCCAATCCATATTTTCAATGTTCTCCATCCATCCAAAGGTTTTAGGTGTGTATTCTGTGATGCTTTTCAGCTCATCACGTTTGTAAAATCTGATTAGTCAAGTTACTGTAATCAGTCTGTCCATTCTCTGGCTTCTCTCATCAACCACACATTTCCACCCGCAGAGCTGTGGCTGACTGCACATTTTTGTTGTTGTTTCTTGTGCCATTCTGAGTAAACCACTAGAGACTGTTGTGTGTGAAAATCCCAGGAGATCTGCAGTTTCTGAGATACTTACACAGATCTGTCTGGTACTAACATCCATCGTCTTTCTTTCTTCATGACATGAGTGTTTACTAAGGCTCTTGAACAGCTGGGTGGTTGGGTTGAGTCATGGACTCCAAGATGTGCTGTGGCACCAAGATGTTAGCAGCAAGCCTCAACTGATCAGACTACAGATGCTCCATCAGCTTAAGATTTGGAGAATTTGGAGGCCGAGTTAGACCTTGAACTCGTATTTTTATTATAACTTACTAGGTATCAAAGTAAAATCCATATACATGGCAGGACCCAAGATTTCCTAGAAGAACTTTCGTAGAGCATCACACTGCTTCAACTGGCTCGTCTTCTACCTATAGTGCATTCTGGTGCCACACACACACACACACACACACACACACACACACACACACACACACGCTTGACTAGTATCTTCATAAAATTCTGCAGTGTTTTACCCAAAACATCTGACCATGTTAACCTTGTTTTTAAGATTTTCTGATTTTTGTCATACTGTACAGTATGTCACATGTGTATGGTGACAAATTTTAAAATTATAAAAAGTGGCACAGCTGATTTAGGCTTAGTTATGCCTACAAAACTGAACAAAAAGCAGTTAGACATCATGGGCTACTCCTGAGCTTGTGCTGCAGTGCAGTAGTAAAGAACTAAACTCAAAAATGCCCTTGCAAACATAAGTCAAGTTTTGTTTCTTTTCAGCTGGCTCAGCCTTCTTGGCTTATCTCAGCTCACGTCCACACACATCCAGCTTACTGCTCAAAGTGAGCATGAGAATCAAACAGCTCATTAATAACCTGAAGCAAAAAGGTGTCAGGTGTGCTGTGTTAATCAGCTCATCCCCATCGCCCCTCCTCCTGCTAAAATTACACCCACACCTGCTGCAAAGGCAAAGCTTGCACTCATTCACTCATCATCTATCTGAATATATATATATATATATATATATATATATATACTGTATGTGTATATATATATATATATATATATATATATATATATTTGGGCACAAGACGGGTTACACCATGGATTGGATACCAATCCATTACCGGACATACTGTACACACTCTAATTTGGAAATGCCAATTACCCTAATCTGCATGTCTTTGTACTGTGGGGGGAAACCCACCAAGCATGGGGAGAACATGTAAACTCCACACACAGAACCCATATAAACATATCAAATATAAGATTTTGATATTCCTCCATCCCTAATAAACACACAACCTCTTTCTCCTTTTATTGGCAGCATTTCTTTGGTCGCAATTGAATGTAATTTTAATATACGGATTTCTTATGCATTGTTTTTTTTTTCCGTTTTTTTAAAAGTCATTAGTATAAAACAAATGAGTTTTGGAAAAAAGTTTTGTTAAAGTGAAATCAAAATCCATTTTGACTTAATCTGATCTGCGTATAAAATTGCAGTATTTCACTGCAATTATATAACAACATTATTGGCATAATGATGTTTACATATTGACTCCCCTTATATGTAAATTTACACAAGCTTCGTTGTTTTCCTTGAACTAGGCAGATTGTTAGGAAAGCGTGTTAATGCTTCTGCAAATGATTTTTGAATAAATTTATTTGTATCTGCTTGATAAATGAGATTGAATGAGAGAAGAACACTAGAGTCCCTTTTTTTCTGTCACTACTTAATGAAGCTTTTTAAAAGCTTCTGCGAAGCTGCCTGGACTGAAAGTAAGGCCACATTAGCACCGGTTTTCACATAATATTTGATAAAATAAATGATAGGGGAGTTATCTTTAACGTGTATGAGCTATAGCTAGGAAACAAAGGAAATAAATTGTGCTATGTGATGCTCGTTCCTTTATTGGTCTTTCAGGAGTAATGCTTTGCTCCTGTACTACTCTTGTATATATATATTTTATTTCACTGCTTTTGCTTGTCTGACCCGGCTCATGAAATGTTTGGCAGTTGCACATACTGTAGGAACCAGCGGTGGATAAAGATACATCAGCCAGATTTCCTGCATTCAACATTCAGAGGAACTCTGATTATCCAGAGTCCCTATTGATCCCTTGATATTTTTACCTTTACATGCAAATTAAAGTTTTTCTTTATTTATTAAACATGAATCAATACGCTTTCAGAAATAAAGGTAACAAACTCTGCCTGTCTTTGGAGTGGCACCTTAAAGGGTATATATTTTATAGTAGATAATAATTCACAGTCTACCTTTTATATAACAGTTAGTTCCAATTGAGTAATCTGATTGGACAAGAGGCTTTCCATGAGTTGTGACATAACCGTGCATAGCACTGGGAGGTTAATTATATGTATCACTCCACATCACAGGTGTTCTAACAATTGTGAATTATACTAACTGTCATTTGCCAGCATGGGTAAAAGTAGGTTGGTACAGTCCGCAGTACTGGAAATATGGCAAAACAGCTGCCTGCCAAAACCCACGTTCAAAACCAGCCACAGAAGCACATTCACTAAGAAAACATAGATAACAGATGTTGTAATGTCATGTTAAACAACATTAAGTAATTGTAACACTCTCCTGATCTAAGTCATTCTGAATTGCCTCTGAACAATCCATGTTATTCTGTTCAAAGCTAATGCGAGCTACAACGGTGTGCCTTGGTGTGTAGAGCAAGCAACTGTACACCCTACATACTGTAGCATACCATCTTTCCACCTTATATTCTATTTGTGATTTAACCCATAAACCCCGGAGGTTAGCTGTTCGCCATAAAATGTGCTTATATATATATGATATTGCTTAAGTAAAGCTCCCATATTGTACTATTTTCTACCAAGTTAGCACAGGGCATACAAGTACCCCAAAGTGTTTCTTTTAATAATCAACCTGAAATACCCCTCACATAATGTTATTTTTTCCTCAAATCCCCATTTCACTCCTTATCTGAAAGTCACAGTTCAGCACCTGTGTAAATGAGCTACTTCTGAACCATAGCCTGCTAGTGCCAAACCTTTTTTTGCTAAACCATCCAAATGCGATCTCATGTCATGTGTTTATGACAGTTCCCCTGGCATTGCTTTTGTTATTGTGATTAACAAGAAACTTTAAAATGCAGCTAGGTTAGCTGTTTGGTGCTAAAATGCTAAAAGCTAAACCTCCCTTTTAAGTTTGCAGACAAACATAAAATTTTGGTCCATGTCGCTAAACAGGTTAAAATATCAAAAAGCCTTATTTAGTTTATTTTGCATTTGGGAGGAAATTAGGTAGAATTGCTTTGTATAGTGAAGTTATTAGCAGCCTAGCAAACCTGTCCAGTTACCCCACCACTGTTTACACTCTCTGCCAGACCGCCTCGCTTTCCTTGGGTCTAGAGCTCCATGTTATCTCTGGCCTTTTTAAAACTCCACCATTATTTACTTGTCTGAATAGATATAGGTGGCACAGTGGTTTGTACTGTACTTATCTCGGGTCTGTGTGCATGGAGTTTGCATGTTCTCTCTGTGCTTGGTGGGTTTCTTGTGGGTATTCTGGTTTGTGGAAAAAAATGTTTCTGGAAACATGAGGAATCATTTTCACACATAAATTGGCCACCACATTGTGGTCTGTAATCAAACCTAAAGAGGGTTGAATGACATCTTAGAGTGCATGACATTATTCATAATTTTTTTGTATATGTATATTATGGTATATTTTATATAAAAAAAGTTTTCTACTCTTCTCAATTCAATAAACATTTAATAAAATGTCTCTTGATTCACGTGCACATATTCATTGATTGGAGTGTCTAACTTCAGAGTTTTATATTGACAATGCGGAAATCAAAAGATAGACTGCAGACAGCGGAACTAACTACCTTACTTTTAATTTCTCCTCCATCTGTATATTCAGCTTTATTTTTATCCTTAACTAACCAATCAAAGTTGTGTACATATGTCTGCACCTGTGGGAGTGTGCTCTGAGATGCAAGTACAAAACATGTTTATTAAGTTTATTTCAAGGGAATAAATGCAGTATAAGGCTAATGAGGGGTAACCAGAAATAGTTGAGAGCAATTAGCAACCCTCACAACAGGTCAGCAAGGATAGGTGGGCTGAAGCAGGGTGGACATGAGCATATGGTTGTGCTGAATAATTGTAAATTAAAAAATTAAAATTAAAAAAAGGTTCCCATTTTGAGAACTCCTTAATTACAGTATATTGCAGGATAAAGCTGCTTGTCATACTAGAAGTTTTTGTTGAGGTTTGTTAATTGATTGATTGATTGATTGGCCAATTGATTGAATGACTGCTTAGTTAATCTATCATCTACCACAATCCTGAATTAATGAATGATTGCTGATCCTGGGCAAACTGCCTCTGAGCCCACTGCAGTCATTTCCATGAACATTTTGCCAAGTGGAACGCCTGATCCTTGAAAATCAGTAGATAACCCAATCATTCACCAACACCACATTCACATTACACATTAGGAACTCAGCTGGGAGTTATTGCCACATCCCCTGTACAGTCCTGACCTCGCTCGAGTTTCTGGGACGCCATGGTTTCAGGAGTAAAGCAGGCACTCTGACCATGGGTTCGGTGTAAAAATTTTTTTACCTTGATGATATCCAAACACTAGTGAAACACTGGCATAAGTGCATTAGTGTAGCAGGGGATTATATAAAGAAATAAAGGGAGTTTTTACTCTGTATTCTGTTATTCTGCACAAGCAAAAATCTTGGAATGACTTGTACACCCCTCGTATTATGGTTAAGCCTTATTGTTTCAGTCTGTGTAATCTCTAATTATGAGTATGACATGCAGTTTTGTTTAGAAAGATATCAAGCTCAAACTCTGCTTCACAAATTTATTTCTATTTAAATGTGATGAAAAAAAGCACATTTTTGCCATTTGTTTACAGCAAATAAGATGATGTCAATGCCTAAAACTGAGCATCATTCATATTTATTTTATTTTTTCCTCGAAAGAAAGGAACGACTTGGCTGTGTTAGCCCATTTATATGAGTCTGCCCTGTGAGTTATTTGCTATAAGCTCCTGAAATGGCATTTTACCTGCTTTTTCTTTTTCATTATCAATCTTTCCATTTCATTACAGATTTCCAAATGGAGTTCAAGTCAGAAGGACAAAGTAACCAAGGTTTTGTCGAAGAGACTGGGCTATGTGCACTCCTGATAATTATCAGACTTAAGAACTTTTTTTTCCCCTATAAGGCATGTAATTTACTTTCTGCTTTGGGTGGAATAGATTTCCATTCCACACGAAGATGTGAAGAGACAGCCCAATTACATGCTGCTACATGACGTTGCTCTTGCCATGCTGAACATCACACACTTAAACTAAACACATCAAGGAATATCCTTTGAATTTACCTTAACAAAATACAAGCCAATAAACCTCAAGAGTTTCTCCTAGTGCCTTGGCATTTCTTAGGCATGCATTTTTTTTTTTTTTCAAATTTATCTGGATGTTAATGCTTATTTTTACCAAACCTAACCATGTGTGTAACAAGGATCTAAAGAACTGATGCTTGCAGTGCATACAGTACTGGGTTGACATGAAACATGTCTGGAATGCTTAGCAAGCTTCAATATTAACTGTGAGAAATTGTTTTAAGGAAAAAAATTGGATCGAAATTGTATGTGATGTAAAATTACAGAGGTGGCATGGTGATATAGTGTTTAGGAATGTGACTCAAACCACCAGGGTCAGGGGTTCAAGTCCCAGGGTTCTGTGTGCATGGAGTTTGCATGTTCCCCAAGTGCTTGGTGGGTTTCCTCATGGTTTTCTCCCACAGTCCAAAGACGTGGCAGTTGTGCCTTTCCAAAAATCCCATAGTGTGTGAGTGTATGCTTGTGTGCTGTGCGATGGACTGGCACTCTGTCCAGGGTTTACCTCAACCTTGTGTTCCTCCCATGTCATCAGATAGGTTTCAGGTTTCTTTCAACCCTGAACAGGATAATCGGTATAGGGAATGAGTGAGTGGGTAATTAACTTTATTATAACAAAAACCTAGAGACGCTGTTTGTTTAGCATTAATGGGTTGGGTTAAATATAATATTTATAAAATATAATATTTTTGGAGTGTGTTATCTGTCTGACTAGTAATTTTCTCATTAGCCAGCAGGTTATTAGCTAACTGCTGAATTTTGTTCCAACAACAAAAAGTATACGGTGATTCATTAAAACGCAGTTTTTAAAGTTGGGAAAGAAACACAAGATGGGACCTTATAATCCTGAGGTCACAAAAATGCAAGCCAGAATAAAAACTAAATAACAAGTGTACAAGATCATGGTGACCAGACACACATAAAAACAAAGCTGGGGTGAATAATGAGCATGGCTAGAGGCAGGACTTCAAAAAATGTAGACCATTAAATGAAATTTTCTCATTTACATTTATTCATACATTCATTTTCCATAATATTGCCAATCCAAGACCCAAACACACACTTACACACCCAATTGCTCATGCACTACATCCAAGTTGGAGACAAGACATACCTTTGGATTGTCCAGGAAATCAGTTTACCTACAAAAAACCTACACTAAGCACGGGGAGAACATGAAACTCCACACACGCACACACAGGTGGGAATAGAATTTCAAATTCAATTAGTTTTTTCATATCAAACATCAAAATGGGGAAAAGTGTGATCTTAGATTGAATGTTTTGAGGATTTCAGAAACTGCTGGTCTTTACAGATAAAAAAAGTTATAAGCAAAAGTTTATAAAGTTGCACAGAATGGTTTGAAAAATTAATAAAAACTTTTAGTAAAAGACACAGGAGAATGGAAGAACTGGTTTATGTTAACAGGTAGACATATAAAAAAGTCTTTATTTGAGATGTACATCAGCCAGAACATTAAAAACATTAACATTAAAAAGCGCCTAGGTTTTGAGTTCCCTTTGTGCCACCGGGTTGGCTCTGGCTGCTCAGGGCTCGGCTCTGCGCTCTGGCACAAGGATGTTGGCAATGGATGCTGTGGATTGTGGGGTAGGCCTACATAGATCGGACTTATTTGTCTGGAGCATTCCTTGGGTCCTTGATCAAGTTTGGATCTGGTTGGAGATCTCGTCACATGGTGTGTCTCTTTGTGATGCGTCTGGTGTCTGGGGACGGTTTCACTCTACCATGAAGATGGTTCTGGCCTCGACTGATGTTGAAAGCTGTTTCTCTGAGGACTTGTCTTGGCTGCAGCCGCTTGATAGTTCAGGACTGGAATTTCCTACAAGTCTACCTGAACCTCCAATAACTACCTGGACTCCATATTAACATCAATTAACATCAACTGTTATGCTGAACTGCCTGCCACCTAACAC
>JAQMYJ010000003.1:3900573-3911162 GCA_030014305.1 Clarias laeviceps | reverse complement strand
TGGAAACTAATCCCATGTCTTCTAATGATGTTACCCAAGGGAAGCATGTATATTGAGAACAGCAAAGGTCCTAAAACAACATCATTCTATAATGGTTTGATGCTTACACTGTCACATGAGTCAAAGTTTGCTTAACGTCAAAAACTGTTTAGAAGATGTTTCTGAAGTCCATAGGATGAGAATTAGCTTTTAAGATGCCATTGTTAATATTTTTAGAGCAGATGAGCACCGTGACCTATAGTATGTACAGTACCTGTATCTAATCACAGAAAAAGTCATTGTCATAAAAAGGGGTATTATGAAATGTATCAGCCTTTGGAGAAAACAGCATTGTGAGATGAAAGTAAACTTTATC
This sequence comes from Clarias laeviceps, assembly GCA_030014305.1. Taxonomy (NCBI): domain Eukaryota; kingdom Metazoa; phylum Chordata; class Actinopteri; order Siluriformes; family Clariidae; genus Clarias; species Clarias laeviceps. The sequence continues at coordinate 3,910,807 of JAQMYJ010000003.1, read as the reverse complement.
AGTCACATACACGACCATACACAGTATGACACGCAGTGGTGGGTCAAACGGTTAAGGCTCTGGGTTGCTGATTGAAAGGTCAGGGGTTTAAGTCCCAACACTGCCAAGCTGCCACTGTTGAGCCCTTGATCGAGACTCTATTTGTTCCAGAGATTTCTGTATCCTGGCTGACCCTGCGCTCTGACCTCAGCTTCCCAACTGGGGTATGTCAACAAAATCATTTCATTGTGACAAATAATTGAGTTTCAAACAGAACACTTATAAGCTTTTTGTTTTGAACCAAAATCTGTCAGTTGGGACATTCATACCATCTGCCCCAAGCTTACAAAGTTATTACAATGGGATGCATATTATTATTATTATTATTATTATTATTATTATTATGCATCCTATTCTAATAACGTTCTAGTTATTAAGCAGACATATTTAGAACACTTGTTGTTTTTCACATCACCTGTTGAATACACTACTGAAAATCCCGTTAACATTCTGTGAGATGGATCTCTCTAAAGAAAGCTTATAAAGCGCCTTTGTTGTGAGAAGTGTGAATTCAGATATTGTAGGTGCTGCTTTCCTGCTAACAAACCCTGCATCTTTCTGATCTGGTGCTTCATTTGTTTGCCTTGCTCTTCCCACATGCTTCTATATTCGTAGCTGCGGAAGAGAGACTATCGTGATCATGCTCTTCCGCCTCACTGTGCTATTTTAGAGCAAAAGTAAAAACACCCACCGGCCTGGAAGTTCACTTGTTTATTTCAGCTACTCGGACTTGCTTAATTTATTCTGCATGGTCCTCGGAGTATTTTGGTAACACTTTCTATGGAGGTGATATATATAAGGTATATATAATGACCTACGAATAGATTTAACACATGGTTCTGGAACCGTGTGGTTAGAGACAGAAGAATGTGTGTGGACGCAGCATTTGCTATATTTGGCAATGTCAGTATTTTTAAACCAAAGAATATGTGAGAAATAAAACCTGGAAACTTGAGACCAGAATTTTTTCAGTGTGGACTTGATATCTTATAAACAGTGTTTTTTTTTTTTTATGTAATTAATAATTGCATAATAAGCACTGGTATAAACTGTAATACTTTTTCATAAGTTAATGCTTCATAACGAGTAATGGTTGTTTTTATAGATTATTATACATATGAGCTTTATAGAAAGTGTTACAGAAATTATTATAAATATATACAGTCAGGCAAATTCCTTGTTAAACCGAGCTTAAATACCAAGTCTTTTTCATTTTGGGCATTTTTAGACGAAAAAACCACCCTGACACCATTTACCATTTCTCCTGCTGAATTTCACCTGGAAAAAACGTTCACGCTGCTCTCCTGGGGCAAAAAGCGAAACGAACGAGTCAAATGAAGGCTGAGCTGGAAAGTGGCAGCTGGGTCATTAAAGGCCTGTCCGTGGCAGAAGTGCTCCGAGTTGCACCTATCTGTCAGAGGGAGAGATGTGTTTTCAGCTCTGCAAGTGTGAGAGGGCCTGGAGCACCGCTCGGGAGATGACACTGTCACTCACTGTCAGTGAGGCTCAGTCACCGTGTCATTTCCTGCCAGATAGAGGACTAGAAGTGTGCTTCCTTGATATGGAGCAAATGAATGATATCGCAGGGCTGATAAGAATCGCCGAGAATTGAGTTCAGTTTTCAGTGTCGATGCAAACAGATGTGGTCGTGTTTATGAAGATAAAATTCAGGTTTAAATTCAAAAGACAAGAAACGTGTCATTTATAATGAGAATACTGTATGTTTGTTAGACTGAAATTTGAGATTTGGTAACAAGTTATGCATGACCAAGTAATACGTAAGCCTTTATTATTGAGTCATAATTAAGCAATATCACATAAGAAGGAGCGCTGATATTCAGCACAACAGCACAGCCTCGAGCGTGATATTGCTTTTATACAACTGTTACAAAAACATAATTTTTACAGAAACATCATGACAAAACATGTTTTATCAACAGATTATTATTTGGTTGCTTGTTTAACCAGTTATTTTGCTCCGCTAAGTGTTAAATGGAAATCTAGTGTGCTATGTAGGGTATAGAATCCCTTGTCATACACACAGTGTAGTGCCCTTGATCAGGGGTTGGAGAGCAGTTTGAAATTCAGCCTTGTGTTAGGAGCTAGTTAGCTTTGTAGTTCAGTTCTTTGTGTTTTCAGATGCAATTTGGAATGCAATTATTAATGAAAATAATGTTTTGGGATGTTTTTTTTGTTTGTTTGTTTTTTTGCTGAACGTGCTTCTGTGACTGGTTTTAAATGTGATTTTTTGCAGGAAGTTGCTCTCTCCTTATTATGGCGGACCATACAGACCTACTGCGACTGACAATTAGCTTAATTAATGATTGTTAGAACATCTGGGTCACAGAGTGATACATAAAGTTAAACGTCCCAGTGCTGTTATTGTCCATTATCACCACTTGTGATAATGATTGCCTCTCGTCCAATCAGATTGCTCAGTCGGAAATAACTGCTGTATAATTAAGTATTTTATAACATTTTGTAATATGTGTTAACATTCGCAAAGCATATTAAATGTTTTTTACTGTTGTTGTTTTTTTTTACTGTTTATTACATTTATTACTTCTACTTTCTAATAACTTAATCTTAATAATAAAAATGCACTCGTTTAATGTCGGATTAATTTTTTTATTTGTTTTGTTAGCGATTTTTTTATATTGAAAATTTTATCATCCAAAATGTTGTTATGCAAGAAATGAAGCAGTCAGACTGTGCTTTTAAAGGAAAAGAATCATTGGTCTATAAGATTTGCCATAACAAACATATAGACTAGCATTAACTTAGCATGGGGACGTTGCTAGAAGTAAAGCAAATTAGGCCCCCTGTTACTCAAATCACACAGTTGTTTTCTTGAATGTCTGTTGCTTACAGTATGTGAAATGTGCTAATTTACTATACAAACCTCCCTTGCTTAACCCGCTATTACTGCCACCCCCACGCTGCTGCTGCTGCTGCTGCTAAATATTTGCTGGACATTTGAATTTCTTTCCATATTACACAATAATAAAAATGAATACAAATGCTTCCCCATGCAAAGATCAAAGATGAACACACTCCCACTCTACTGTAATAGGAGCATCTGTATACCTGCTCATTTATTCAGCTCATTTCATCAGCCAATCTAGGGGCATCGGCACAATGTATAAATGCGAGTCAAGAGCTTCAGTTAATGTCCACATCAATCATCAGAATAGAGAGGAGGTCTGATCTCTGTGGCTTTAATCATGGCATAGTTGCTGGATCCAGATGAGCTGGTTTGAATAGGTCAGAAACTGCTGGTCTTTTGGTAGTTTCATACTGTATACTGTACATGTTTAGTACCAACTACAGCCTGGTCTTAGTCCTCTCACTCTCATTTCTCCCCAATGTTTTCCTGTTTCTGTCTCAACTGAAGAATTTCCTGATGGCCATCTACAGTCAATTTTTGAGATCATTAGTATTATTTAGAAAACTTACTTTAGTCCTGTTGTGTTATCACACCTTAATCCTGATTATACTGAGGCACAGCAGATCAAAGTTGGATCATGTGACCCAATAAAAGGGGTCTAGTGATGCATAGTACTTTATACTGCACATCCCAAAGTGTTTCATTCCACTTGTACCACATAAATTAGCCAATAATTACATTTTATTTATTTATTTATTTATTTATTCATTAATTTTCCTAAAGATCAACACAATATAAATTTTTATATATTCATAGACACATTTACTCACTCACTCACTCACTCACCATCTACCGCTTTATCCTGTTTTCAGGGTCACAGGGTGCTAATCCATCGCAGGGCACACACACATACACTTACTCACACACTCATTCACATACTACAGACAATTTGGGAACGCCAATTAGCTTAATTTGCATGTCTTTGGACTGTGGGAGGAAACTGGAGTACCCGGAGGAAACCCACCAAGCACGGGGGGAACATGTACAGTAAACTCCATGCACACAGAGACGGGAATCGAACACGGACCCTGGAGGTGCAGGGCAACAGTACTACCCTGCCGCCCTTTTAATATTTAATCTTTGCAAATCAAGCTATGTCCTTTACAATAGCATTTAAGCCTTAATGAGATAAAAACAAAAAGCATTCACATCCTGAAGACCTGTGTGAAAGCACTGGGACTGGAAACTTCTTCCATAAAGTTAAACTAAACATCATGTCCTTACAATAAACTTTCACCATGTAATCAATCAATTACCTAATATAACCGTTTTACAAGTCTGCTACGTTTTGCGTCCACGTCCAAGTTTGTAAGTTATTACTATAAAAAATTTTTTATACCACTTATTCTGTACAGGGTCGCATGAGGAGTGGAGCCTATCCCGGGGGATTCAGGGCTCGAGGTACATCCTGGACAGGGTGTCAATCCGTTAGAGAGCACACAATAACACACACCTTGAGGTATTTTAAAAAGCAATTAGCCTAACCTGCACGTCTTTGGACTGTGGGAGGAAACCGGAGGACAAGGAGGAAACCCTCCAAGCACTGGGAGAACATGTAAACTCCATGCGCACAGACTCTGAGGCCGGACTCAAACCCTCAACCCTGGAGGTACGAATCGAAAGTGCTACCCACTACGCCACCTATGGATTTAATACATAACCATAATGTATGAAAATGAGCACAGTAATACAAACCTGCATTAGTGCCAGGGTGGCAATTAATTAACAACCTCTGAAAAATCAGAATCGAGAACTTAACCACACTTGGGTATTAACACAGGAAAACAAAAAGTTGTTTAAACCTGATCTCATGAGAAATGCAAAAATGTGACCTAAACCTAAGGCCAACCTTAAACTTTATATATTGTCACACAGCTTCGTGAATCAATGTGATATTGCAAGTATGAGATCACATCGAGAAGTTCCCCAAAAACAGGCTACATCAGCTAACCTAATAAACTCTCCCGGGTTCTTCCCAAACTTACATTTTACCTTCCTTGCAAGAATTAACACACTTTTACACCACACCACTCTAGCAGAGAGTGTATTTTTAGGAGGCAGTGTATAAGAAGGGTAAGCAGAGAGCTTTATGTTTCTGTCATTAGCATAGCTATCTGTGTGAGGGCGACCGGCCACCTGTCAGCAGATAAATACCACCCGGCAGTGCATGGCTGCTTGCATATTGTATATTGACAGTGACATATCTTTGCCGCCGTTGATAACAGTTAGGGACGCATGACTAATCAACCTCACAGCTGCTGAATTCTCTCACTGTGTTTGTGTGCTAGGATGGTGTATATTCACCTAATTTCTAAAGCATTTCTCAACATTTATTTATTTTTTCTGTGTGTTTTTTTTTATTGGGAAATCTGGCTGCTCTGTACGATAAGCAGAGCTCTACAAATAATTAAAGACACTAATCTGCTTGAACAGCACTTAAAAAGGAGCAGATGTTATTTTCTTGAATTGGATAAACACTGAATTTAAAGAAGTGCTCCCATAAAACAGAGAACTTTATTTTCTCAACCAAAAAAAAAAAAAAAGTCTAATTTGAAATGAGTAATGAATTTAAAGGATCATATGTAACGCATAGGGTGGCACGGTGGTGTAGAGGTTAGCACAGTCGTCTTGCACCTCCAGGGTCCGGGTTTGATTCCAGTCTCTGTGTGCATGTTCTCCCTGTGCTTGGTGGGTTTCCTCCGGGTACTCCGGTTTCCTCCCCCAGTCCAAAGACCTGCAGATTAAGCTAACTGGCGTTCCCAAAATGCCCATTTTGTGTGTGTGTCCTGCGATGGATTGGCACCTTGTCCAGGGTGTACCCCGCCTCATGCCCTGAGTATCAAGTCATGTGGTAAAATTTCTAATAAATAAATACATCAAACTGATTTTGGACATTTATAGAAGACTTCAAGGACAGTACAGTGATGAGACTCATAGCCACAGTAAAAAATCTGAATGGTGCAAATGTTTCAAAGAAGGCCATATATCCGTGCATTTATATATGCATATATCCGTGATATATCCTCCTGGCCGAGGTGGCTCAGCGCCCACTGCAGTAGTTCCCATTCAGCAAGTGTTTTTTTTTTTCCAGGCTTCTAGATGGTGGAATTAACTTCCTCTATGTCCATACAGATGAATCTTTAAGCGACGACTAAATGCCTGTTTCTTATTTGGGTTAACTCCTGTAGACCCAATCCACCCCAAAAAAAACAACCTTCCCAACAGTGTTTGGTCCTGATGCTACTTTGTAACCTAGTAATCCAGTGTAAGGATCTAACTAATGATGTAAACTTCAAAGCACTTTTGTAAGCCACTGTGGATAAAAGCTTCTGCCAAATGCTTAAATGTAAATGTAAGTGGAACACCTGATCCTTGAAAATCGATAGATAACTTGTTGCCAACTTTGCAGAAGATATGCATCTGTCTGTGTGAACTGTTCACACAATCATTCACCAGCCTCACTTGCACATTACAGTCCTGAACTCGCTCCAAGTTATTTCCACATGTCTGGGCCATTAAAGGAGTTCCTGGGAGGCCAGCGTTTCAGATGTGAAGAAGGCAGTCTGATCGTGGCTCCGGCATACCTTCATAGTATCCAAGCACAAGTTTAAACACTGGGATTAGTGCATTAGTGTATCAGGGGATTATACAGTATAGAGGAATAAAGATAGTTTTTACTCTCCTAATTGTGTTCTGTTATTCTGCACAATCAAAAGTCCTGGTATGACTTGAACGCCTCTTGTAACATTCATCTTCATAATATTCCTAAACATCAGACTACTAATTAACTGAAGCGCTGACTGTCAGTCCATTATGTATAGAGGTTATAAAGAAAAATTTGCCCTTTTGTTAAACCGGAGTCTGTTTTTAAAAGATGTGTCTGGAAAATATTTATGAGCGTGCTACAGCTTGGTTTGAGCGGAGGCACTTGCATTGCAGATTAGCACGCGGCAGCCCTTTTATTTTGTTGTTGGAGTAGAGGGGAAAAAAAAAAAATCACAGATTTGTCAAAATGCCAGCTCTTCTGCAGGATCAAAGGAAGAGGTTGTTGACAGCCCTGGAATTTAAGAGATAAAATTTAAGCTGAACGTACGTTAAAGGCAAAGGTAGCCAGCCAGTTGCAGTCATGAAGCTCAACCGGAACAGTGCATATAGCTTAAATAAATATAATCACATTTGTTTTTTGATGTTCCGTTAGTGAGAGTGGTTATAACACCTCATGATCAGGGAATGACTATAACCACGAACTGTAAAATTAGTGCAATTCACATCATTATCAGGCTGTAGGCTGAGATTCATAAAGAGAGAGCTACTGCTGGTACAGTATGACCACATTATGTTGTGTCTGCGTGTTGTCTGTTTTGACTGTTGTACTGATTTCTTGCTTAAGCCACGTTATAAAGAGTGGCTGTGATGAAAGATCTCTCACGAGGAATGATGGAGACAGGAAGTAGCTGTGAGTTAACTTTTACTTCAACACTTGTTGTAAATTTATCAGTTGCAGTTTATCAGCCACAATCACTCAAACACACAAACACAGGAGGCTGGGAGCTTCTCCCCTCTTCCCTCTTCCCTCTTCCACCTGCTCGCTCTGCTCTCTCCGGCTCAATGCACCAAACAAACTCTAATTAGACGAATTCTCATCAAGCGTGCGTACGATAGTTTACCACACACCTTATTACTCACACTCTCAGCACTGAGCGGTGCTGGACACCGCCTCCGTACCAAGGTGACTAATACTTACACGAGTCACGTCAGGAAGTCTACACCACTGCTTCGGTTCAGATCTGGTCCAAGACACAGTTCTATCTGGACCCTGTTGCTTTTCTGATAAATTGAGAATATTTAATATACCAGTAATCTAGCGCTTTTTTCCCCCTCGAGATTGGCATGGCTATACGAGTCGCTCAACAGAGCCACACAGTGTGTGGAAGAAACGGAAACGAAAGCACGACACAGCATGGATTTCTCCAAGAAAAGGGAAGTAGACTATGAAAACTGAACCTTCAAAGATGTAAGGACAGTTCGATGCATGTTTATTCTTCCTGCGGGAAGTTTAAAACCAGTTTGTTTAAAAGCAGTGATGTGAAGCACCACTATGAGATAAAACACGGGTCAGTAGAGAAAACATATCCACAGTAGTCCATGGGAAGGTTGGGAAAATATCCCTTACATTCATTTACAGCCCAGCAGCGTGCAAATGAAAATTGATTACTGATTTTTGTTTGTATTCCAGTTCAAACTGTCCAAAAGTTTGATGGAAATTGATAATAAATATTATTGAAATGCTATGGGAATTTGCAGTTACTTCTTTTTTTTTTTTTAATCTGAATCCCAAAACAAACATGAAATTTGGACCTTGAGTCAAGAAACACTTTATTGACCGGACCTTTTTTAAAATGTATTTCATTACCACTGTCATAAAGCATTGTTGTCATTTCCATACAGCTTTCCTGTCAGTCTTTAAATGGGTTCATTAAACCGATGTGGAATAGGTTGATACTACTGCATATACACCATCTCTGGTGGTTTTGAGGAGTGAAACAGAAATCAAGCTTCAGTCACAGTGAATACTGGATACCCACAAGGGTTACTTGGTGTCCTGGTTCCAGGGAAAAGTACAAGGATTCGGTTTCTCTCCACTCTTCCTCCAGACTCTAATGCACTGATTTTCAAATGAAATGCAACATGTACTTTCATCTAAAATTAAGATTTTGGACCGCTGGGCAACAGTCCAGTTATGTTTCTCCCGAGCCCAGTAATCCGCTTCTGACGTCGTCTCTTGTTCAGGAGCGGCTTGATACTAGAACTGCAACAATTGTAGGCCATGTCTTCCTGAAGACGTCTGTGCGTAGTGGCTCTTGATGCACCGACTCCAGCCTTACTCCACACCTTGTAAAATTCTCCCAAGGTCTTTAAATCAACTTTGCTTGATAATCTTCTCAAAAGAGGTGGTAATCCTTCTCCATGAATATGATTTGAATATGGTGAGCCGGCCCTTTCAGTGATGACCTTCTGTGGCTTACCGTCCTAGCAAATTAGCAGTCTTCCCCATGCATGTACTGAACAAGACTGAGAGATACATGGTATTTACTGTATACTGTTTGAACAGTAGTTTACTCAAAAAGAAATATTCTATTTTGATGTATTGGATTTTTTTTTTTATGAGCTATAAGCGTAACATTTTTTTTTATTATATCTTTTTTTTTTTTTTTTAAGTTTTTTAAAAGCACTCTTACAGAAGATTGTATTTATGTACGAATCAGTTTTATTAAAAGATCTCTCATATTTGGTAATTCAGTTTTTTTTTTTAAACAATCTCCATCTCTTTGCTCCTTTTATCGCTCTGCCTAGTTTTTAATACTGAGTTTAATTTCATTTTGCCAATCCTATGTTTACGCTCACAGTCAGAGCATTGGTTTGTACCACATAACCTTGGGGAGGAAATATAATTTGACTGAGATTTTTAACGAGACACTTGATAAAGTTTGGGGTGATTTAAACTGATGAAGTTTTCCTATAAACAAAGCCCTGCCCATGGGTCTTTCGCAGTCATGTCACAAAGGAAATCAACACAGCACAATTACTGCGCAAAGATTTTATTATTTTTTTTATTAAGCCTATAAGGAGTGCTAATTATGTAACTCTTGGAGTGGAAAATTGTGAATGAAAATCATTTGCAAGCTTTAAGTGGGTCAATTAGGATGGGACATAATGCAAGGCAGGTTCTGGGGAGGTAGAAAAGCTTTTTGACCTTATATATACTGTATATACATATGGAAGAAGCTTTGTGTATTTTAGATGAATGATGGATGATCAGGAGACCTACTGGAGCACAAGCAATGTATCAGTGGGATTTCATTTCTCATTCAAGCATCTCAGTAGACCGTTATCAGAGAAGTTATACCAGAATCATATTGATAAACACGGGTTGGCTGCTGTAAATAGCACATATGGAAATAATCACATCTGCAGCATGGGAAAAATGTTGATGGTTTAGCATCGAACAGCAACGGTTTTGGAGGTGGAATCAATTTTCACCTTAGCTTTGAGATGTGAGATAAAGCAAGGTGAGAATGAAGCATTTCTCTCCTGTGTGCGTAATAAGAAACAATCTGGGCTGCGTTTCCCGATAACGATTGATCTTAGCGCTTAAGAGCGTTTTCTACGTGTCATTTTGCGAACGTTCGTTATTGTTTCACGTGCGTTTCCCAAACATGCACTTAACACAATTGCACGTAGCCCTGC
>JAQMYJ010000003.1:3869240-3884041 GCA_030014305.1 Clarias laeviceps | reverse complement strand
TCCCTATCCCAAAAATGTCTGAAGTGAAACAAACACCGTATGTATGACATCCACTAAGTCCCTCACAATATCCCTAATTTATTGTGAGTAGTGTATATACTTATTGTAAATAGGCCACTTATGCACGTCTGGCTAGATTCTAACTGCATTTCATTGCCTCTGTAAATGTACTCTGCAAAATGACAATAAATCTAATCTAATCTAATCTAATCTAATCACTCTATAAACAATGTTGAATAATGTTCACATACCTCATTGTAATACAAACTAACTGTTTTTACCTTTAAATATATGCTTGTTTTTGGGCACATGGGCTCACGAGGATCATTAGCAGTTCACATAACAATAAAGCATCTGTACGTTAGGCGTGGGCTTAAATCCACAGAAACATTGCTTTTCTGGCACATCTATTTAATCACTATCTATAGTTCATTGTTCTGGAATTTAAACTTCCTGGAGTCTTGAGTGATGAGAAACTTCCTGGAGTGTTTTTATACAGGAGAACAGGGTTATGCTGGAGAAATAATAATAATAATAATAATAATAATAATAATAATAACCAGTGTAGGTGGCACAGTGGTTTTGTGGTCAGCACTGTCGCTTTTCACTGTCATGAAAATGAAATATTAAAACTGTCTACATATGATCATCTACGAATTATAAATAATGCCAATCAGCCAATCAGAATTCAATACTGTAACGCGCTGCTCATGAGCTCACGTAAGTTTGCGTCATTTTTCGCACTGTTCGCATTTCAAAAAGAAGAGAACTGAAGGTATGATGCATATGCACTAATCGTCTCAGCGGAGACGCTATTAAAACAAAGGATTCAGTTTAACACGGGAGTTTTCGAAATGACTGACAGCTTTAATGATCATAAAAGACGCGTTCTTTACCCAATTTGTGTAATTTCATTCTCAATTTAAAGAAAAGGTTGTGGCTTCACCTACATGCTTGGGTACAAAAGGATAAAAAAAAAAAAAAAAAGAATTTTTAAATGCCATAATAGTGATTTGATGATGTTGGCGTATGTGTGAGTGTGTGTTAGAGAGAGAGAGAGAGAGAGAGAGAGACTGGTGCGTAGTCATACAAAACTACATTACTATTAAATTATTTCATTACTATTGTTTATGTAGATATTTATTCTACTCTTATAATCCTCCCCAGATGAAAGGATCGAATGATAGTTTTGACAGTTGCATGTTTAAATGCATATGTTTTGTATTGATGGCTCCAAGTTAATTTAATTAAGCTTATATTTTGTTAATAAAACTGTTCTTAAAAATTTGACATATTTCGCAATAATTTTGTATGGTTGGTTATAGGGTCGTAGTATCCATACTAATAACATGAAGACATTTTAAAGATTAAACTTTAAACAATTTATAATTTACCTAACAAATTAGGTATTTATAATATCAAAACATTACAGGAAATAAAGATTCCTTCTTCCTTGTTAAAAAATATTCCAAATATTATTTTATAAGGTTGATGGTGTTAAGTTACCATGATCGAATCAATGTGATGGGAATAAAAGTGAACATTTTTCATTGCCTGTAATGGAACGTTCACGAACAGAGAAGTTGCAAGCTTGCGATCTTAAATGGATTCACACAATAAAGTAAAAGAATATGATTTCTGAATTATTTTAAAGAAGCTAATGCAGTTTTTTTTTAGGAAACATGCACATATATTGCTGTGTTTCAAAAGTCTTTTATAAAGGGGGTGTGATGAAACGTCTCCTGAATGAAGGCGTGAAAAGCAATTGACATTTACAGAAGACTTCACAGTACGGTGACGAGGAACAAAAAACAAGGTTGCAAATGTTTTAAATAAGACGTGAATGACAATCCTGGCTCAGTGAAGTCATTCTTGTGAACATTTCGAGACTGGAACGTCTGATGCTTGAAAACTGATGGATAATTTGTTACCGATTTGCGGAAGAGACGCATCTGTCTTTGGGAACTGTACAATCATTCACCAGCACCACTTGCACATTTAGGAACTCGGCTGGGAATTATTGTCACATTCCCCCTTACAGTCCTGACCTCATTCCAAGCAATTTCCACATGTTTGAGTCATTTAAGGAATTCCTGGTAGGCCAGCGTTTCAGACGTGAATGAACAGTCCGATAATGGCTTCCGCGTATTGAGAAAACATTCTACCTCAGTGGTGTCCAAGCACTAGTGAAACACTAGGAAAATGCATTAGTGTAGCAGGGGATTATATAGAGAAACGAAGGGAGTTTTAACTGTTGTTCCGCACAATCCAAAAGTCCTGTTTTGACTTGAACACCCCTTTTACATGCAGATTTGAGCTGTCTTTTACTAGTAAGTAACATGGCATATAGAAAACAAACAGGCCCTGCTTTCTCAGTCCTTTTTTGTCTCAGTTCTTTAGACAGCTCTAATGACATCCCTCCTTTTCCTCATTATAGATTGAGAACTGTCTCTAATTCTTTTTAAGTCAGCAGCACTAAGTGAAAATTGGCTGTAGAAGTGTGATTTCAAAAAAAAGGAGAAGCTCTGACAGCTCAAGTCCTAATCACTTCTCTTTTCAAGCTTTCACTACGCGTCTAAAATCTTTAAAGGGAAGCGCACTCCGGTACTGCGAACTCCAGTAACTGTTTATGCAAAGCTTGTTTTTGTAGAGCGCCTTATGATAGCTCTTCAGAAAGGGGAAATACTTTTTCAAATGGAAGAATTTGTGGTTAAGTTGTGTGCTTTCTTGAAGGCAGATAGAAGCCGGGAAAAACCTTCAGGAAAAGCATATTTTTTTTTATTTACACATATTTTCATTTTATTGTTTTTGTGGTACTGTTCCAGCGGCAGCGCCATTCCTCATGTCGCTTTACCACTTGAACAGGTGTAATATTGAATTAGCATTATTTTGCCCAGAGCTACTTTGGTGCAGGGTTATAATTAATTTTTTATACTAAACCTAATGCGGGCTGGGTTGTGGCACTGGGTTCGATTCCTGTGGTCTGTGTGCATGGAGTTAGCTTGTTCTTCCCGTATTTGGTGGGTTTCCTCCAGGAGCTCTGGTTTCCTCCCAGTCCAAAGACATCCAGATTAGGCTAATTGGCATTCCCAAATTGCCCGTAGTGTTTGAATGAGCGTGTGAGTCTCTGTGTGTATGTGTGTGCCCTCCGATGGATTGGCACCCTGTCCAGGATGTAGCCCTTCTGTGACCTTGTATACAGGATAAAGTGGTATAGACAATGCTTTATCACTTATTATATTTAGTACTTATTAGTATTTGCCTGAGACGGTGTTCTGGAATCAGAATGGTCTTTCATTATATCTAATAGGGCAGATCAAATTTAATGAGGTGATCAAACGTTTTTTAGTGGTCTAATTGCAGTGTTTTGCTTATTTATTGTTTCTAAAAGGGAAAGAGAAAGAAGCGAGAATGAAAAGGTTTGGAGACAGACCTGGAACTTTATCCCTTCTTGTCAGTGAAGTCTGGATGGAAAAGATAAACTAGCATAAATTGCTTAGCAAAAGGCTGATGTTTGGTATGTTTAATGCACCTGCTAATTACTGTAGAGTAGTTAGCTAGGAGTCACAATTTAGGTACATTATGTTGTTCTTGGGTATAAGATATACTGTATTACAGATATTTACAGAAATAAGAATTCTATCAAACGTCCATCAAATAAGTGTGTAACCGGATTAGCTCTACTGCTCTTCAGTAATGGCCTCCTGCCACTATTTTCAACAAGTGAGATGTCTTTTAATGCTTCAATCTAAAATACTACAGTAGGTAGAAATGCAGTTTGTGTTTGTTTTCTGGGAACCGGGACTTTTGACTTTTGCACATAGTAGTAAAACCCAGTTATGAGAGTAAAACCTACCCTTATTTCCCTGTATAGTCCCTGCTACACTGATGCTACTTGAGATCGCAGCCCGAGTAATGAAGATATCACAGCCGTGCTCATATTCAGCATAACAGCACAGCTTCTAGTGCGATATTGCTTTTATACAACAGTTCCACAAAGAGCATTTATCAACACATTATGATGTGTTTGTTTACTTAACCAGTTATTTTACTCCATTAACGCATTTCCTTTTTTAACCAGCGGAGCTGGTTACTACTACAGTATATGTAGTCTAAAGTTGAGGAGAATAAACCATAGAGGTGGTGGACAGTCCTGAGAAACCTATGAGATTTACTTTATATTTCCATTTATTCCACTGTAGAATATCAGCTAACTTCTGGGGTCCCAGTGTTGAATTTCAAATAGTGTTAAATAGAAAATTAATGTGCTGTGTAGAGCTAAGAGCCCCTTGTTCGATACACAAAGTTAGTGGCCTTGATCAGGGGCTAGAGAGGGATTTGGGATTCAGCCTTGTGTTAGAAGCTAGTTAGCTTTAGAGCTCGCTTTAGCCATAAACAGAACAGCACAGATGCATTTTCAGAGGCAATTCGGAATGACTTAGAAGCAGTTGCTAAGTATTGTTGCTATGAAAATGTTATCAGATGTGTTTTTCTGCTGCAAGTGCTTCAGTCATTGGTTTTGTCAGGAAGCTGCTTTTCCTTCAAACTGTACTGACCTACAGTACTTTCATCCCTGTTCATGACAGTTAGTGTAATTAACGATTATTAGAACACCTGTCACGCAGAGTGATATGTATAGTTAAATGTCTCAGTACCCTTATGCTCAATATCATCAACAATGGAATGGTTCTAGTGGGTAGTTCAGTGGTTAAGGCATTGGACTACAGTTTGGAAGGTCCCAGGTTCAAACCCCACTAGTTCAAAGGTTCAAACCCCTCGACCACCAAGTTGCGCTTTGAGCAAGGCCCTTAACCCTCAACTACTCAGATGTACGTATAATGAGATAAAAATGTAAGTCACTCTGGATAAGGGCATCTGCCAAATGCTTAAATGTAAATGTTCTCATCCAGTCAGATTACTCGGTCGGAACTAACTGTTGTATAATGGTGCATAATAACTTGTAAAATTGTGCATCTTTTTTCGATGATGGATTTTTCTAAATGTGTTTGAACATGCCACTTGAAGCAAACAATCTAAGCATGCAATGATTAAATTGCAAATTAGAGAAAAAAATTCGAACAGCCTATGAATTGGTATTCAATGGCATTTATTATTTATGTGCCTGTCTTGTGATCCAGTGCTATGACACTAGCCATAATGGTGTCATAGAAGAAATGGTAAGTTATATACTAGCTTTTTTTTAGTTCATTTATCATTCACAAATCATGGACGAGCTGCATACTGTAGTAGTAAGTAATGAAATTACAGGTCAGCTCGACTATTCCAATACACAGAAATGAACATTTAAACATGCAGATTCCCCACCAATTCCCAGCTGTCGATAGAACTTCCACGGGATCCAACAGGACACTTGACCCGATCAAGCAGAATGGATCAGAGTGACCAAATCCTCCCTCAAGGGAGCTCATCAAGCCAGAGGCTGGCATAATTACAGCCCACCTGCCGCAGAGCACGTCACCGACCCCCTCCGAGCCCGCAGCGGAGAGAGACAGGAGCTCAAGGTCGAACAAGACGCTGAGTCACAGCAACCGGCAGATGAAGAGAAAAGAAGCGCAGCGTGGGGTCCGTCTGGCTCAGGCAGAATAGAAAATTGCATTTAATCTGCTTTCATTTTCAGCTTCCTGTCTGAGATTTGTACTTCAGCCCTGACAGCATCAATTAGATGACATGAAGGACGTGGCAAGGAAAAGACTGCTATTTCCTAAATACCTTTTTTATTTTAGGGATCGACAAATCTTCTGCTTTTTGATGAACGATGATAGAGTCGAAAGGTTGCTAGTAATGAAGTAGCCAGAGCTGCTGTGTGAGAGAGACATGCTTCTCTAAAGCTCACGGAAAATCATGTGAAGAGACAACGTACAGAGTCTGTGCTGTGCTTGAGTTTGAGATATTGGAAATTACTGTATGTGCAAAAACATTTTCTGTGCACTTGAGTTTCTGAAATGAGCTTTCAGAGTGCTTTTAGTGGGTAGTGAAAGGAAGGGGCATAGCCTTGACTGGGTTCAGACCTGGGTTCGATCTGAGCGCTTTTAAAACTGGTTATCAAATAAAAACCCAAATTTTTTATCAATCAACATTAAATGTTCTAATTTGTATGTAATGCAATGTCAAGGCAGATGGTAAGATGAGGAAAACAAAACAGGGATTCTTTTTCCATCATTTGGCTTTAGAACATTTTGTCAAATCTGTCAAAAGCGTGTCCTTTTTTTGTTCACTCTCTGCATTTAAAAGTCATCAAATTTAACATAATCTCAACCGTTGCTGCCCCCAGAAGTGATCAGTTATTAATATCATTAATACTAGGATACACAAGAATACTGAGGTAGTTAGACATTAAACATTAGAACTTCTTCATCTTTGATCCTTAACTGGCTTAAGGTCAACATTGTCCTCTGAGCCAATACGCTGCCATGGGTGCCAATTGCTTGCTGATCATTGGCTATTACTTTGGCCTCCTCAAGCTTGAATCATCTGCTTTTTGGATGATCTTTGAACTGCTTAGATCATGTTTACTTCAACACCGTTTGTTAGATTCTCTACTGTGTATGACATGTTGTCCAGAGAAGTTTGTATGATAGCCGGCTGCCGTTCATTCTGCAAATGTGACTGAATAATGTCATATTTGCAAAACAGTTCAGATAGTGCTGCAATTGAGATTTTACAATTTAACAGTTCCTTGACAATGATTTCCAGTTCCAACGTTCCAAACGGTGATGTGAATTTCTGTTTTTTTTCTTTTTCGTAACAGTGTTTGTAGAAATAGTTAAAAGGTTAACTAAAAAATAGCTGATGAGCTTTAATGTAATCAGTTATATTATTATTTCAGGTTGAAGCCCATGTACATGTTTGCCTGCAACAAATATGAACCTTTTTTCAAACTGTGATATTACAAAATTTTCTTTGGTGTAACAACATTATATGGTATTGGTTTCCACTGAATTGGTGGTGAAATATTACAAAATGTACCTATTGTAGTTTACAGCAAGATTTTGAATCTACAGTCATTTCATCTTATTATAATCAATGGGAAAGAGAGGATATAGAAACGTTTATGTCTACACCTGGTTTATGGTAAGTTGCGCTTCTTTCATTGTCAGCCAAATACACGCCCTGTTCAGTAACCAGAGAGTGAATCACAGATGAGAAATCAAAAAAGTAGATCAGATAAAGATGACGTTTTGTCTTAAAACGACTCCAGTGCGTTAAAATTTCTCTTATACCACCTTAGCGCTGTTATTTCAACCAAAGTGTAAATATGAACTAATCCCAGTAAAAATATTCAGTTTATCTTTTTTAATTAATATCTACAGTATTGGTGCAGGTGTTTGTTTACATTGAGCAAATAGCAAGTTGACTATTAAATTCGACACTTAACTGTTCATAACATTGCTTTTGCTCAACATTGTGACCAGTATCCCATTTTTTTATTAACCACCTCGGCTGCAAAAGTTATGTTAGATAAACTTGTTCACAAGTTTTAAGTCTACAGATGCTGCTTATGGACCTTGAACTGATTGAATTAATACAGACAAATATTTTTTTTGTGCATGTGTGTGCACAATTGAGGAATGCAGACACATTGAGACAGAATAGGAATGTTTTTTATCCTAAAACATGCTTTACTTTTTAAAGTAACTAATTACATTACAAAATTGCTGTAATTAAAAAGTAATCCGTTACATTACAGCGTCACTTTCTGATAAAAGTAACTAGTTCGAGTATTTTCCCATTGCAGAAAATGAAAACTCCTTTGTGATTCCTCATGCATGTTGTTTTAGTCAAGACCTTTATAATTATTCTACCCTCATCAATCATAATCTGTTAACCACTGATACCCCTATCCCCCCATACGCGGTTTCTCGCGGTGGCCGTAAGTATGGTTCATCATGATTCACCGCGAGTTTTGGCGCTGTGATTAGGTTTCCATCTTTCCGCGTGTCGGTCTTCGCATAGTCAAACCACATAGATGAGATAGGGGTGTAACAGCAGGAAAAACAGAGCGGGTTATCGGGGGCGGTGCGTGTAGGATAACTTTCACACACACACACAGATAAATTGTCTGAATAACGGATTACATTTTTGAAAAAGTAACTAAATAACTGATTTCTTAAATGGCGGACATAACGCGTTAGATTATATGTTACATCAAAAAAGTAATTCGAGTACTCTAACGCGTTACACCCAACACTGGTCACAACACAAAGTCTTAAATCTGGACTCGTGAGTCATACTGATAGATTCATGAGTCAGTACGTCAGAATCCACATCTCATCACACAAGACAATTGCTCTGGGCAGATTGAATGCTAAGAATGGGATATTTCTCCTACATGCTCATCCATGCATAATAAGGATCTAACAGGATTTTCAGGAGTCAAATAAAGGACAAAAGGATTTGGTGCAGTCAATATTCACCCCTAAGCTGAGAAATGTTCAAACGTCTCCTCAGTCACACCCTGCCATAGATTTTTTTTTTTCCCCTTCACGAGGTGCCAAAGCTTTGTCTTAATTTTGCTGGTGTGTGGGTGAAAAACGAAGTGGCACAACCTGAGCTAAAGATGCCGCATCTATTAGAGCACTCAGCGACATTGCATTACTTTCTGTTCACTCGGGCTAGAGCTGTGAGTTGGATTCGGACTTGCTGTCTTTTTGTCATGGCTGTGAATTAAACAGAAGGTCCTATTTTTGTACAAACTGAGAAATAAGGTATAGTACCATAGCACTGAGGTGTGTGTGTGTGTGTGTGTGTGTGTGTGTGTGTGTGGGTAGGTGGACAGGATGTAGCCTTGGTTTATTTGTGAGCATTGATGAAGGTGGTGCCCTGTCACAGGGTTGCGTAATGGTAAAAAGGGCCTGGACTAGAATGAATACATTATATAAGAAGTGTGTTAAGGAGTGCTGCTGCGATATCCAATCAAATCAGATTCTCTCATTTCCTTTACAGCTTTTTTCTCTCTAAACATGATTGCTTTGTACCATTCCCGAGTTCGATTGCCCCAGCTCCCTGTGCCTTGTTCACATTAGTGTATTGTTCTGTACCTGAGTACACTTGTGAGTACAAATACTCCAATACAATAGGTGGCAGTATGCATATAGTTGATCTAGTGTACAAGGAGTTAACCTTCGCACTCTGTTTCATATTATTAATATTTTGGTGACAGTGTCAGGAACAATGTTCTCACTTTCCTTCCTACGGTATCAGTTATGGATGAATCTCATTGGTATTAGTGTAGTAGACATGAAGTAATGATCCGTTTCCATGTTTGTTTGTTTGGTTAGCTTAGATTAGCTAGCTTAGTTTGTATGGTTAGCTCAAACCATGCCGGAGTACATCTTATCTTTTCTTCAGAGTGTTCACGGCACTCAGACATACCAGACTTTTGGGTCAAGTGTGCTCACTAGTGGGGATGGTGCCGTAGTGTGGTATCGCTGAGATCTATGTCAGGACTAGGATTTAAAATTTCTTCAACCTTACAATGAATAATCAACTAATCATTAGTAATTCAAAAGATTTTTTTCAAGGTTTATTTAAACAAATCAAGTGGTACAATCATAACAAATTAATTAAATAAGATGAACTAATAAAGCACAAATGCAGAATTGAATAATATTAATGACTTTTGAAAATACTGATGTCATCTCTCATTTAAAAACGAGGTCGTTAAAAGTAGTGTCCAATATAGTGCACTGTTTGAACTATAAATACATCCTCTTGTGGTGTACAGATTAAGATATTTGAGTAATAGAGAAATATTATGCAAATCAATCGTTACAATAGAATATATAAGACAATTCTTACTTTTACTTGTACCTGGGGAGAAAGTATTATTTCTCTATTTCTTGAATAATTACATTTTCAAATGTTACAATTTCCAGAACATTCCATATAGATTCAGTGTTAAATAGCTGAGTTTTCTAGAACTTACGAGAATTTTCAAGAACTTTCTAGACTGTTCTAGTACTTTCTAGAACTTTCCATAGTAATTATACTTTATACACAGCACAGGGGCTCAAAACTCACTACTTCAGTTTAGTTCTCGAGCCTAAATGAACACACAGACCACAGTGTATATATCAGAAAAGAAGAAAAAAAAACAGATGATGGACACAAGCTTGAAAAACGTTGCTGAGTGTATGAAAAACATTAGAGACTGGATGGTGAGTAACTTCCATCTACTGTACTAGAACCTGACTATGGTTGTGTAGTTGCTCCAGGGGTTCCTATAACTGGGTTATTATACTGTACTTCACTGTATGTGTGAAGTTCTGCCCATTCGTTCTGTATCTGTTTAGGTTTTCTTCAGAGTCTTAGGTTTCCTCCCAATTCCCAATAACATGCTGGTAGGAGGATGATCTAAAAGTGATGTCTGAATGCATGCATAGATGAGTGCACTTTTGGTACCCTGTAATCCAACTTGTATTCCAACCTCATGCACAGTACTCCTGGGATAGACTCCGGATCCACCACTATGATTATTGATAAAGAACGTTCTAGACTGTTCTAGTACGTCCAAGAACTTTTCAAAATTTTCTAGAACTTTCTATAGTAATTACACTTCATACACAACACAAGGGCTCAAAACTCACTACTTCAGTTTAGTTCTCGCTGCCTAAATGAACACACAGACCTGTCTGAATTTATCAGGCATGGTATCAAAAAGCTGCAAGCATTCTCTAGATGCATTCTGCTATATATCTGGCCAATTTATCAAGACAAGAACAAAAAAGTACTCTGTGACAGCATCTGCTAAAATGTGTCAAGCCTACAAGGCATATTTCAGCATACTTGACTTTGAATGGCACTACAACGAAACGCCTAACAAAGACGATATTTGGGGGCTGATACGTGAAAGTAATTTACATTACAGTCAGAAATCTCAAAAAAACTACACACTTCTAAACATTTTTGTTCATTTCTTTTATAACTAGCATAAATACATGTAAGTTTTGATTCATATATTGATGTATTCCAACCTTATGTAAATGGAAATGTGCAGATTTGTTTTTACACTGAAAATAGTTTAATTTATACATTTTATTAACCAGATCACAAAAGCAAAGTTTGAAGAGAATAATGGCATTTTTCCATACCATTATAACATAAACAAATAAGAAAATACACATACTATGTAGAAATGTGTGCATACAGTGTACTGTACGTATATGATATAAGCATTTCCTATCATAGATGCTGTATCTACAGTATTACATCACAAATACTGAAAGTGGCCATATACTGTATGAGGACTGTGTAATTTAACATGTACAACTAAAAAAAGAAAAAAAAAAGGTTATACCTAGTTATTAGTCATTAAAGTAAATGAATTGACTACTAAAGAAATTAAGACAAGACCTGCTGCTTCTGTACGAATGGGCAGCAATAAAAATTTAGGATAACTATCACACCACACCTGGTTCTGCATGAGAAATATAGCAAGAAATGATTTAGAGCATCTAGAGATTTTTACGTTTGGAACTTAATCATGAAAGTAGAAATCAATTATGCACCCTGAGAGAGGTGCAAATGCACATGCATAAAAGATGGTATAAAGCAAGCTAATCAAGTTTTACTTGTCAAAATTCTTGGATTGAATTCTTGCTTATTTTTGTCGCCTTTGCACCATCTGGCTTGATTAAGCAGGAAGCAAGTGTGTGAACCTGGTATGAGCGAACAAATAAATAGAAAAAGCATTACTATTGTGCATGGTGGGTTTAGTCTAGTGGTCATGGTCTAGTTCCCAATAACATGCTGGTAGGAGAATGATCTAAAAGTGATGTCTGAATGCATGCATGGATGAGTGCACTTTCGGTTCCCTGTAATCCAACTCCTGGGACAGACTCCAGATCCACCACCATTATTACTGATAAAACAGTGGTTCCTTAAACAAATCAGGCTTTCGATATACCATATCTTCCTATTTAGGACTGATGTTAAGCAAGCCAAAATCGATGAATGAGGTTGCCTTTAATTAAATTCATGGTTTCAATTCAATCCCAGTTTTAAAACCGAACAATCTCAAACTGTGACCCAGTAACATCCAAAATCAGCAGATGGTTCTTCATGTGCAGACCAAGCTCTCCCAGTTTAACATTTAAAAATGGCAAAACAAACATACTGACAGGTGGAAAACTAGGGGCAAAATCAACATGAAGTGTTCATCAGAAGAATAGCCTCAATTCATCATGGCATCAATTCTACAAATGACTGGCCCTGTATATTAATGACAAATGAATGTTTACGAGTGTATCACCATGTTGTGATTTAAATGTCAACATGTCCATTTAAGCAGATGCAGAGACAAATGTATGTGTCTGTTTGGACTTCATCTGGCATGAGTTTGTACGTCTACTTTTGTCAGCGTGTAATTATATGGTCAGGCGCGCTCCGACAAAGTCCGATTGCAAACGAGAGACAGTGCTTTTCTCACTGTGTGGCGAGTAAACATATATTTTTGCCTTGTCACATCATCATCATCGTCAGCATTAGGGACCTGCTTTGTGATTTTGCAGATGTGAGTTTGGGAAATGTATTTATTTTGATGAACAGCTAAATTACAGGGGAACCAATAATAGCAAATTATGGCACCCTACTAAGTAATGTTGAACATGAATAACTGATCAATTTCGTACTGAATATATTTTTTAAAAAATTAAAAAAAATTTTTTTTTAAGTTTCACTGCAAATGTATACTTTAAATGAATGCACCTTATTTCTGTTGATGTTAAATTTTAATTGATAAAGTCCAAAAGACATTAGTTATGTGTAAAAGATAACACCTTCCCTTTTAATTTTAACATTTTTGTGTAAGAACATAATAAAAATCATCTGATTGTAGCTGGTCTTAGTATTCGGCAAATGAAACATCAGACAAACAACATCGTATAACTTTTTTCACTGTGCCATTGTCTATTTAACGAAAATGTAGCCAAAAACACAAACCTGTGGGTAATACTAAGTACCCCTTATAGCTTCCATGGGCATTTAAGTTGCATCCAGGTGATGCTAATCATCAGCCCTCGATTGATTGATCATCAGCAGGTGTGCAGACCTCTATTAAAGCAAAAGTTTTGGCAGTGAGTCTAAGAGAAGCAATTGTTGCTGCACATCAGTCTGGAAAAGATTGATTGTTGTAGGACTGTTGAGGTTCAACAGTGAGAAAGATTATTCCCAAATGGAAAGCATTCAAGACAGTTGCCAATCTTCCCAGGAGTGGACATTCCGGAACATTCACCTCAAGATCAGATCATGCAATGACCAGAGAAATACCCCCAAGAAAAAAAAAAAAAACAAGAGCTACATCTTAAACCCTACAGGGCTCACTGAGCATATTAAATGTTAAAGTCCACAAAAGCACAACTGTTTGGAAGGGTTGCAGGGAGAAAGCCTCTTCTGTCTAAAAATAATATGAAAGTCCTTCTGAGGTTTGCAAAACTTAAATCCCCATGGAAGCTAAAAGAGATACTTATCTGAACAAACCACAAGACTTCTGAAACAATGTCCTATGGACAAATGAGACCGAAGTGGAGTTATTTGGCCATAATGCGCAGCGCCATGTTTGGTGAAAACCAAACTGCATTTCAGGAGAAACACCTCATACCCACTATCAAGAACGGCAGGGCAGGTGTGATTTGGGCTTGTTTTACAGCCACAGGACCTGGGGACCTTGTAGTCATTGAGTCAACCGTGAACTCCTCTATATAACGGAGTATTCTAGAAGCAAATGTGAGGCTATCTGTCTGACAGGTAATGCTTAGTTGAAATTGGGTCATGCAACAGGTTAACAATCCGAAGCAAGAATGGCTGATAAAATAAGGTTCTGGAATGGATGAGTCAAAGTCCAGAACTCACCCCAATTGAAATTATGTGACAGGACTTTGAAAGAGCTGTGCATAGGTGAATATCTCAAATCTCCTTGAACTGAAGCAATGTAAAGAAGTACCTGCCATAATTCCTCCATAATGATGCGAGAGACTGATGAAGCCATACAGGGAAAGATTACTTCAAGTTATTGTGGCTAAAGGTGGATCTTCAAGCTATTGAATCACTGGGGGAACTTTGCATTATCCAGAGGTGTTTTTTCCCTTATGGCTTCATTTTAGTTAAATAAATAATGACACTGTAAAAAAAAAAGTTATGATGTTGTTCATCTGAGGTTTTACTGAGAGCCAATACAATCAGACGATTATTTTACAGACAAAAAACAAACAAACATATAATTAGAAGAGGGGGTACTAACTTTTGAACATGACTGTATGTGTACAAATTGAAATATCTATGAAAAAGTTTCTGAATACTTATCTCCTCCCGTGCATTTTTATTTAGATCTCTCCCTGAGCTGCATATGATTAACATACACCAGGTTCAGCCAGGCCCTCAAGCGTAAACAGCGCACCCCTACTGCGACTCTTAACAGCAACACACCAAAGTCTCGGTAGGATCCATTCAGTAGAAAGCTCAGGGCTAGAAGATGTACTGATCTCTCCTTTATTCTCTGAGCTGACAGTACTTTTTCTGCTTCGCTCGGTGCCTCTGGGCATCTATGCCCGATCCTTCCTGGTTCTGCTGCAAGTTTTCCAACAATACTCTGCCGCTTGATCTCTGCTTTTCTCACTTCTCACTCTTTCTTAAATTCGACCAGTAAGGGATAAATAGACTGTGTTGGGTTTAGATATTAATATTAATACTTTAAATAGTGATTTTGACCATGGCATGGTGGTTTGTGCATTTCAGAAACAAAACTTTATAAGTCTTAATAGTTTATATACTGTAGAATGCAATAT
>JAQMYJ010000003.1:3781381-3838911 GCA_030014305.1 Clarias laeviceps | reverse complement strand
CTCATCAGGGACAATCTTATCATTTTGATTCATACACGTTCACATCTCATACAAACTTAAATAATTATTTTGATTGTGTACAACTGCTTTGCAACAATGTCAATTGTTAAAAGCGCTATACAAATACAATTGAATTGAATTGAATGCAAAAGCGGAGCTTATGGGAGCGGAGCTTGTATTTTAGACACAGACAACAGTCAAAGTTAAACACTCTGATTTATTTATTTATTTATTTATTTATTGTTGTAATATAAAACGTCATAAAAAGAGACTGTTAAAAAATAAAATGCCTCTTGTAATCCAAAGTAAAAAATAAATTAAAATAAAATAAATAAATATACTACATGAACATAACTTTGTGGACACATGACAGTCATGCCAATATATGACCCATTTGATACCAAGTTTATTGTTGTATTATGTCTGGTTGCTGAGATATGGTCAATATTACAAAAAGGGTCCTGGGAAATCTCAGGCGAAATCCTATTTTTAGAATAAACGAAGATTCCTTGAAATTGTAACAAGGACGGAACCCTCAGCCGGATTTTGACACCAGGATTTCCATGTTACTCCTAAAATTCATTTGCCAGCAGCGTGGATTTTTAGAGAGAAAAAAATGCAAGTTCACAAGTGGATACACCAGCTTGGATTGTGTTCATTAAAGTGCTTTAAAGCAATGTTTTGGATTAAAACTTTATCAATTCTGATAATTCTGAAGATACCAACCTGTGACTTGATATGACGGGTCACATACAGTATATGGCTCTTCCTCAAACCGTTGCTACACACTTTGAAGCACACAAAGCTTATATATTTTTGCATGCTTTAGCTTTAAAAATCCCCCGTTAATGGAACTGGAAGAGGCTCAAACCTGTTCCAGCATGACAACACCGCCACGTGCACAAGGCGAGCTCATGTTAAGACAGAAATTGAAGAACACGAATGTCCTACGCAGATCTCAACTTTACAACAGCTTTATCCTAAAGTGCAACTTTTATAACAGCTTATAACACTTCTAACATGACCAGGTGTCAACAAACATTTGGTCATATAGTCTGAAAAAACATATAAGACATAAAAAACTATTTGTCATTATTATATGTCATTATTATCATGTAACATTCATTTGTTTATTCATTTTGCCCTAATGATATGCCAACCGTTGTACCTGACTTTATAAAAAATGGCAACTCGTATATGCCACGGCTGCTGATCTGAATTATTCAGCTGAGTGAACTTGATGAATCGGCCTTTACAGGTGGTGTGTGAACTGTCTGTTTTTTTTTTTTTTCACTCTTGTTAGAGCTCATTAATTCCTAAAGTACTGCAACACTGACTCAGGCCAGGTGCGCTAACTGGTTTATACAAACTGCTTACTGCTTATGCATGCATAAAACTCATGCTTTACTTTAAAAATGACATTTAGCCAAAGCAAATGTATCCCACTGGATTAAATCCCAGACTGCCGATTTCTTCAAAGTGAATATAGTGTTTATGCACCAAACTAAGCCTTGACACTAACCACTGAATTCTAGATAATGCATAAAATGCACTGTAATTCACTGTAACAACTCTTAATGCATTTTTTCTGCGTATGAATTATTTATGCTGGATAACAGTAAGTCTATAGACTGCAATTTTGTTCCAATACCTTTAAGGCCAGTCCCAACTAAATTCTTAATGACTAGAGGTTAATTTAAATGAGATTTCATGTCGATTTTAAGATTTGACGGCACTCAGTTTGAAATTTTGTTGAAGTATAGTTTAGGACATAAATTATATGTCAATATTAATGGTGTCATATGAAAGGTTAGGTCTCCAAAATGTCTCAGCTCAAATACTACTCAGATCATGCATGATTGCTCTTCCTGTATCTGGCTCCTTGGATTCCAATCTCTTTCACTACTTTTTCAAACAAACTGTTTCATCTATAGCTTTAAAATTAATTGCCTCTTTGACGAAGTGCATTTTTCTAGAATATCACAATGCAGGGACCGTAAACGCTTCAAGCATTTGACATGCTTTCCATCTTTTTCCCACCTACATTTCTGATGAATTATATAATAATAGAACATAATTTATGTAAGAAAATTAATTCACATTAACAATATTTAGCAACGTAAATATTAACCGAGAGCTGAAGATGGCTAGTTTAGCCATTACCGCTTAGAGCTAACTGCTTACCTTGCCTTCTTCAGAGCCTATGAACTTAATACTTCTATAGAGCTAAAGAAGGCAAGAGTAGCTGTTAGCATGAAGCTGTTAACTGCTAAAGGCCAACCTAGCCCTTCTTAAGAGCTACTGTAAAGAAGGTTAGGTATTAGCAGTTAGCTAGGAACACTAGAATGACTAAAATGAATTTTAAAATGTGCATAAAATGGATAAAGATGGGTTATCCAGCACTCATTCAGTTTCTAAATCGAATTTGATTTCCATGCTGGAAGCCATCTTAAATGTCAGCATGAGAAAAGTCAGCCAAAACAAAATGAAAATATACAAATCAGGTTTCGTGCTGCTTAACTTTCTATATATCTATCCCACGATGCCACTGCAAATGTCAACAAAGTGAGCCCTGACATATTGTGGGCTAATTAGCAAGGGCAATCCTCCCTCGCGTCATCTCGCCTCGTCTCCCTGGTGATCAGTTAACTCCAGGCTGATGAGCTGGAGCAGGTGTTGGCTCCATCACTGCAGACTTTAAAAACACCCGAACACACATGCTCACTTACCCCCTGAGCTGAGCCTTCCTAACTGGCCCTGTTCTAAATCCCATGGTTTTCAAATGACACCGTCGCTGTGCTGAAATTGGACGATGTAATATCTCAGAAAAGATATTTAGCAAGCTCTAAAACACCTTACTTTGGCTGAAATGATGTTTTGCTGCTTCTGTTCAAAAGCAAGCAACCCCATTGTACGTGCAATGGGGTTGCTTGCTTTTGAACAGTTACCATTTTCTTATTACTAGCAAACTGGCTAACACAATACAGTCTCACAGCTTTACAAAGTACTGACCCTTCTTATATTCACTTATTAACAATACTAATTCAAACTTTAACTCACACTGTTTTGTGCTTTTCTTTTTACTTTTCTATAAAGTGCAGAAAGAACCTCAGGGCTATGAAAAAGCCTGGTGCATTAGTAAATGAGGAAAATGTTTAAAAGGAACCCAAAGAATAAGTCTGCTAGAGGTATATTAATGAATAATCATTAATCAATTAACATCTTTTTATAATTTAACCCATTAAATCAATATGAACAGAAAATGTTTGTTTTGCAAAACATTTCTCTGTAGCTCACATATCTGTTCACCTGTACACCACAAGAGGGGGCACTTGCAACTCAGGTGGTGTGCAATATTGGACACTGTATTTTTTTGAGGCTTGGCTGTTGCTTATTGGAGTTAGAGAGACAAGTCCCGTTTGTGCTTCATACATTTTTCACATAATGCATTTGTTGGGATTATGTTGCTTGTTCGATTAGTAATTGTTATTAGGGAAAGGAATTTGGTTTAGAGCATGCCATTCAAATAAAAATAAAATCATTTGAAACTGAATAAATTTTTCCCCATGTTTATATGTTAACATGTTCAACTTTTGTTTAAGGGAAAAAAAGCGTGAAATTTGCAAAACTAGATAGGCTAACTAGACAGATGCTACTACAGGAACCTATGATCAAAATGGAATACAGAAATGTGTGGAAACTTTGGGTACCTCTCTGTGCATGTGTCTTGACATAGAGTGCTGGTCATTTTGCGGAAATCGTAGAACACCATTCCCTTCAGGGTTCGGTCCTTAGCATCGTCCATAAAACATCCAATGTAGGTTCCTTGATAGAAGACACAAGCATTGATGATGCATACCTTTTTCTGCAATCATTTTGCAGTTCTTCTGTTATTATTTATAAGCTTGCTTAAATTAAGTAAACAGGATTAATTAAGGATCAATGTCAAATGTAACGTTGAGTTCCTCTCTATTTGTGTACGTTGATTTATAAACTAAAAATCAGTCATAAATTACCGGGATGGTCATGGTGTTGCTGATATTAACAACACTTGCTCACATGGGATGGAGGTAAAACGCAGATTGCAATAAATATTCCAGTAACGCAGCTCAGCCACATCGGCTACCATAAACACACACTTACTTTTCCTCTTTTTATGGAGACTTATTACTTTTCTTCCAATTAAATGGCTAGTCTTATTGTTTTGTATTGGTTTCTTTTAAGTTGTTAATATGAATCGAGGCAGTTTCACAAAACTCGGTACATCTAATTAAAGTCATTGAAATGTGACAGCTTAATCTGTATAAATTACTGCCTCCTTAACTACAGAGTCGTCTTAAATATAAAAGTAAATGAACTCAGACGGACTCATCAGAAGACCAAAGTTTTTCCGAACTAACTAGATTCCCAGGTCTAATAGCTTTCTTGTCTGAATGCTACTTTAAAATTTATAGATAGTTTTGTTTGTATGGAGTGTAATCAGTAATTCAAAAGATCCCAACATCGATCCCAACGTACCTTTGTGCCTGACTTTCCTCTTCGGAGTAACCCGCTCAACCCTGTTCGCCTCCTGTTCGGACATCAGGCTATGGAACCAGCGCCGCCGAAGATGCCGGATCTCTTGGTTACGTGTTACGAGCCATTGTGCTTCTCTGCCATCATCTGGCTCACCAAGCTGGTAGGTTTTTCTACCCAACCGTGAAGCCATCATGCCATGCCCGGTCCTGAGAGCAGGAGCCTCGAGTGCTCGTGGAGGTGAAGGCAGCGAGGGTGGAGGGAGCAGGCTACCGCGCTGAGAAACCACCAGTCCTGATCTCTGCAGCAACAGGACACTTCCTGCCATGATGTAAGCCACACCCAGGAAGAGGAAAAACAACTGAGTCCGCCGCAAGAACCGCTGAAGTCTGTAGAAAGGCTTGGCCATTTTTGCCTCGGGTTCAGAATGTCATTGCAACTTTTAATACAATACTTCCTTCAGGAATACCTATTTACATCCTCATGACTCGGATTCTGTTACGTTCAGTCACGTGGTATTTCAGTAAGAAAGTGTGCTCCATTGCTTGTTGTCATCTTTATACGCAGAGAAAACCTCGGATAGCCTAAAGTGAAAATAGAACACAGTAAGATACAAGCCACGGCATATTGTTCTCTTTATTGTATCCTAGGTGATAAAGGAAAGGAAGGTTGGAAAGCAGAGGGGAAATTATGGATCAGGTGTGCGGAGGGTCTCACTGGTTATATGTCTCCATTAAAGACACGGGAAGTCTTCTCGGCTGAGCTGACACCTCTACTCCTCTCCCCTCTCCTTCTTTATACCCTTATCTGACACAGATACAGCCCACTGGTGTCAACCTAACACAGCCGAATTGGGTCTCTATTACTTTCCAGGATTTAATCGAAAGATGGTGTTTATAGCGCTACATAAAACCTACATAAACCCTTTCTTTTCTGTAAAGCTTCAGTTCTCAAATCCATAAACTACATTTAATATATGAATGTAATATTAATGAATAGTCATAAATAGAGCAAGTGTCTACAGTATATTTTGTCATAGGTTTTATTTCTTATGGGACTTATTGCAAGGCATTAATCATGCTCTTCTGAGGAAATAATGAACAACAGTGTGGCATGGTGAAGAATGAAAAGTGAACAATTGTTGAAAGCTGAATATTTTCCCACAACAAAAACTGTACATGTGGTATAAAAACATATATCTGGAAAAAAAATCTGGTATTTGAAAGGATTATACTGTATATATCACAACCACCATAAAAAAATTTGTTCTGCTTTTTTTCTCAGAATTCAGACTTGACTTTCATCTTAATTATTATTTTTTTTAACCCAAGTCTGAGAATTCTAAGATTAAAGGAAGAATTCTGAAATTAAAAGCAGAATTCTGAAATTCTGGTGGCCCTAATTCTCTTTCTTAAAAACTGACAAGTACTATTGCAAAATTAATATTTTCTGGAATTAGCCTTTATGTAGGTTAATATACTGTATGGTCTTATGAATGGCTTATGCAGGTGTACTAGGACTATGAACATTGCTCTTAAGAAAAGACATTTGTTGATGGAAAGTTGATGTTCCTTAATATTATAAGTCTTCAAATTAATAAATGAATTTAAGATTTTTTTTAATTATATTTATATCATATTATTTACAATACATAACCGGAGCCTGGCTAGACACTACGAAAGTGATTCGTCAGATGGTATTTTTCATTTCACAAACATACTTGCGCAGCATTCCTCACTACTTGATCAGCCCATTATTTCCACTCCAAAGAAAAATGCTGATACGTGCTTATAAACTCTGAAAAAAAACAAAGTGTAAAGAGGCTAATTGAAGTTTGCGGGCGGGCCGTACTCCTGCCAGTCGCC
This sequence comes from Clarias laeviceps, assembly GCA_030014305.1. Taxonomy (NCBI): domain Eukaryota; kingdom Metazoa; phylum Chordata; class Actinopteri; order Siluriformes; family Clariidae; genus Clarias; species Clarias laeviceps. The sequence goes on along the minus strand of JAQMYJ010000003.1, from coordinate 3,832,531 downwards.
AGAGCTGAGCTTTGCACAACTCGCTCAGCCCGTTTCATTTGAAATCCATCTGCCGAGACCTCGGTGGAGGCAAACACAAACCGCGCCCTGTTATGAATAATTTTTAAGTGCTAACAGGATAATCAGTCGGCTGCCTGTGAATATGAATGTGGGTTTAGTCTGGAGTGCAGGATGTAAAAATCAAAGCATGCCACTTCATACAAAATGCCTGGGAACGTTATTCGTCCCACATTCCACGGATGCCCTTCGTCATTCAAGCTTTTCACTGTATTTACAAAGACACATTCACTCGAACACATTCGATACATTCATGCAGCAATACTGGGATGCTATTTGTTGTTGTTTTGTGTTTCATACAGTAATTTCTAGGAAGGTAAAAAAGATGTCACGTTTAATACGACTTAAACAGAATGAGAATGAGATGACCCAATGGGCATGCAGACTAGCCCTCAGGTCATCGGTGTGTAACTCAAGACTCCTTAAGAGGTCTTTATCATCAAGTCGACTTTGGTATGAGGATCTTAAGCTGCTGTCACACAAATGGCGATTGATTCATACCATGCCGCAGTGCCGATGCTTGCTTACCTTTCCCCTCTCTCTCGTTTAGCAACCTTCACATTATTAATATGTTCCGTACCCGAGCACACTTGCATCTCTACACAGTACGATATGGCACGTAGTTGGTTTGTGAGCTGCCAAAGAGAAGAGCAGTACAAGGAGGTCAACATTCATGCTATGTCTAATATTTTTTATCTTCAGTAGAAATTGTCATCGGGGATCCTCTTGCCTGCACATACAGAGGTTTTGGAGGAGACGGTGCTCATGATGTCATGTCCGCATCCATGTTTAGGTAAGATTATCATGGTTATCATGGGTTATTTATTATCAAGGTTATCATGTGCACTGTACTGTGCTCGAGACGACATATTGAAGTCAACTTGAACATACTGTAGTATGCTCATACATGCTCAGGCACAGTAAGCCCTGAACAGCGTATACATACTGGCGTTTGGGATCAAGTGTACCTGAATCTGTTAGTCCTGAAGACATCACTAGTTCTGAAGATGACCTGTACCCACTGGAAACAATCAGGTTTGGCCGTGAACACCAAAAAACAGCATAAGCTTGTTTATTCATTCACAGTTTTCCATAGTAGTGAAAAATATTGTGGACGTGTAGAAGTATTGAAGATGTTAATGCAAACATTGAACACGGTATCCCAGTATGTATTGCAGCCATACAGTGAAGCTCAGACTCTGCTACTGTAAATAGTGATCTATATATCTATAATGTCTATAAGATCTATAATAGTGAACATTATATATAACTTTGGTATCACGGAGGGAAGTCAGATGGATCGAGTACCGGTACTGAAGCAAGGGCTAAATCCCACTGCACCGATATGATCTGGCAGTTTAACAGCATTATGGGATAATATAGAAAACCATTCACTAAAAAAGTCAACTTTTATATGACTCGCATCTTAATTATAAAGATAAATATGTCACTCGTTCTGGGGGAATTTTTTCCTATTTTTTTATTTTAAGACAGTGATTGAAAATCTTCCCCAGGCAAAATCCGCATCTCCACAGCGCTGTTTAAAAAGCCAGTTCCGCTAACTAATCCCCTGCTTTTGTCCCTATAACCTCTTGTCCCTTGTCCTGGACCCAGTTTTGGCGAGTGGCCCAGATCTGCATAAAGGCAGAGGATGCAGCAGCGGGCATTTTTTGCCAGCACCAGGGGAAACCATCGACGAGATCCTGCTGAGAATGTCAATCAGCTCGGAGCCTCATTATTCCACAGCCGGTGCAGAGTGAGTGACTGGTGGCTGCTGGATTTCTTTCTTTATGAAGCATTCTGTAGCTCCTGATTACTCAATTCTTTCAGTAATAAAGACCTGAACAGCCTGTATGCCATAAAATGGTAGACTGCACACTTTTTGGAGCATTATATTTGGTGTGATAAGGTACTGCCACAGATGTAATTGTTTTCCAATAATACTGCATTCAGAAATGTTTATAAACCAGAGCAATTTGATACTTATTATAATAATTGAATTTTATTTATTAACAACCAATATGTAATCCTTTTATCTGTTTTATTTTTTAAGTTACATTTAATATTGTGGAGGGAGTGGTTCCTTCACCAGCCTCAATTTCTTGAATGTAATAATTAAAGAAAAAAAAAAAGAAAAACACTGATATGCAGAAACCTTCACAACATCAATGATATGCATGTTTTTAAAAAAAATCCATTTAGAATTATTTTTAGATCATATGCAGCATAGCATCATGTCAGCAAGCATTTTTTTCATTTCAGAATAAAAATGTCCTTACGCTGCATTTCTCAGTACTTTTATAAGTTTTATATTATTTCTAGTCCAAAGAAAAACAACACTTGGTTACACTTAAAAAAAAAAAAAAAACAGACAAGCCTCACAAAAGGAAATTAAACTTTTTTAAGGTTGAGATGAGATTGGGACAGAATGCAATTTATAAAAACACCTGTGTGCACAATATCGAAGCCTAAAATCTCATACAAAGTCATTTTTGTTAGTTGAGTAACTTTATATTTGATTTGTTTTAAAAGTTAAAGATTAAATGTAAATGTAGCCAGAGGCTACTTTAGTTTGAATTACTTAAAGGTTAAAAGCAGAAATTACAGGAACAAAGTGCAGCATTTTTGTTTTTTAATCTTTACTTTTCATGTAAAAAAAATATTCATTACTTATTTAAGTCAGTAGGTTACACTTTACATTAGGGCTCCTTTAACTGCATTCTTTAACCTATTACTTAAGCAGAACTATCAACTTTGGCATTAATGCAGCAACAATAACAAATTTTCTGTGCTTCTGTGCTTGTGTTGTGGTTTTCTGCTCTAGTTCTCTCCTGTCACTACTTTTTATCCTATATGTCCTAACAGGTAGCTTTGACTGAGTAATCAGATTGTATGAGAGGCATTTCACAAAAACGCATAATAGCATAATAGACATTTAACTATACGTATCACTCCACATTCCAGATGTTCTACCAACCGTTAATTACACTGTTGGTCTCAGCATTACTGTCTGAAGTACTGGAACGAGGTGGAAGCAGCTGCCTGCCAAAACCACATTCAAAACCATCACACGAACACTTTCAGCAAGAATTGCGTCTGAACTGTTTGTATTGTTGTGTTAATAGCTAGCTTGAGCTACAAAGCTAACGGGCTTCTAACACGAGGCTGAATCCCAAGTCCCTCTTTAACCCCAGATCAAGGGCACTGCTTGGTGTTTGGTACAGGGGATTTTACACCCTACATAGCGCACTGGCTTTACCATTTCATGAAACCCGAAAATTAGATGATATTCTAAAGCAGAATCGGTGGAAATATTTCTAAGTTTATCAGGACTGTCCACAACCTCAATTGTTATTTTCTTCATCTTTTGGCCCGATAGTACTAGTAAGGATTTAAAAAAATTTCACCCTGTTGGTCGCTAACTCCGCCAGTCACCAGTCATGCTTAGTTCTGCCAGTCACAGAAGAATATGTGTTGGTGGAGCAAAGTAACTGGTTAAATAAACAGACAAATTATAATCTGGTATTTTTAGAACTGTTGTATAAAAGCGATATCACATGAGTGGGAGTGCTGTTGTACTGAACATCAGCATCTGATATCTTCAGTACTTGGGCTGCCCCATCATCACAGCTGTTCTGCGATTCAGCTCAACATGTGATACTGCTTAATTGATTTCTACTTTGTTAATTAAAACCTAATTAATATAGTAAATAAGACAAGACTTTTTAGATTTAACAAGCACGTTGATTTACTAGTAATTCTAATATTTTTATAAATATCACTTATCACTTTGGAATGTACTATATATATATATACAGTATATATATATACACCCTGTTGTGTCTTTGTCAGTTGCAAATTCCTATCATACTTCTTTTTCGGATTCACCAAATAAAAGGCATAAGTAAGTTAAGTGCACACTTGTGTCCTGCTACATGAAGAATTTCCTTAGATGTTTCATGATTCATACTGATTCGTTATTTCCTGGGATTCTCTTGATAACTGATGTCATGGCCATCAGCCATGCTTTCTCTCTATTAAAGGTTTTAAAGCAAGATTTTAACAGATAATTGTTTTGAGTTTAAACCTATATAGCATTGCTTTATGAGAGGATACTCTTCACGGATTGGCTTTTTCAGGGAAGAAAATTCAACATAAGGCAATTCAAGTGCAAAAAAAACTCTAAATATTTAAATTAAGGAAAAAAAATCTAAGAAAAATGTACACTTAAGTAAGATTTGAAAGTTGAACAATAAAAATATATATAATGGTATGTTTATGTTAAAGACATTAAATAGAATTAAGCACATTTTACAGTTATTTCAGTAAAATTGATACACAGTAATATGTACATGTACTGTAAAAGCTGCATAAGGCCAAAATTATTTTGGGAATGTTTTTCATCTGTAGGGAAAAAGGTCATTAAAAGTTTAATATGACTGTTCTTATACAGCATGTTACCATAAATTCAACAACAATAAAAAAAATAAAAATAAATTAAATAAATTTCTTTCAATATCATTCAAGTCATTTTAATTAAAATAAATAAAAAATAAAATCCATTGGCAAAATTCAATGCAATGAAATATTTTGATAATTTTGTATTTATTTATTTATTTATTTATTTTTGAGCACTGTGTATGTGTGTTCTCATAACTTTAAAAAATGCTAATAGACAAATTTGCATATGATCTACAGCCTCAGTTGGACATTTAATACGTTTTAGTTTATATTTTCTAAAAACAAGAATCCTTAGACTGCTTTTCAACAGGTTCGCTTTTATCCTGATATAAGGAAAGGAATAAAAGGCAAGCCGATTAGGGTGTGGTATCCGACTTGAAAGCTTTAATCCCGTACTCCAATCTGTCGCTCAATGGCTTCGAAAACCCACTCAGGTTGAAAAAGCCAGCGTTCCGTTTCAGACGGCATCTCTGTATGCAGCTGCATAAATCCAGGTGTTCAGGAAGCGAGGGCTGCTTGGAATTATAAACGAGCTGCTTCTTCCACATACACAGACCCATTTCTATCAAAATGAGCCATAGGGGTTGCTAGTGACGTTAATTAAACTATGGCCTAGATTAGAAAGTTACTTATTTCATTAGATATTATAATTACTGGATACATTCTTCATCACAGCTCGATCGTCTCTCTAAATAACTGCATTATTCTCCACTTACTGTAGGCCTACACTATTATTGCTTTACTGGGTAAATGATAGTGCTGCTGGATTACAGCTCCCAGGCCCTGGGTTCGATCCTAAGACTCATTACTGTCTGACTGCAGTTTCCTGTTTTCCTACGTGGGTTCCTTAGGGTTCTCTGGTTTCCTCCCACATCCCAAAAACATACCAGTAAAATATTAGTATTGTGGTTAATTTTCCACAAAATTAACCCTGGCCTAGATAAAGTGCTTACTGAATAAAAATCAATCAACAAAGAAATACATAAGAACAATTAGATCAATAAATTATGTATTTTGCTAACTATCAGTTACATTTACATTTAGAGCGACTTGCACAAATCTCCATTAAAAGTATAACTGAAAAACTCTTGTGTCCTTCACACACAGCCACTCTTTTAATGCATTACTGTATATTGATTTGTGGAGTAATTAATCTCACATAACATGCTTTCCTGTAAGGAAAACATTCGCACAGTTTGAACAACAAGCTGACCAAGTACTCATCTACGACAATTTAGTCTTACTTCCAAGTGTTTAAAATGGAATCTATGAAAATTCACTGCTCAGTAAAAGCAGCGTGTTTTAAATAAAAGATGCGTTCCCATCAACCGGTGTCTTCTGTGTAAACCTATTATACGTCTCGACAGGACAAACTGCACCTCTAATTGCATATTGTTAAGGAGCTCGGCATCAGATCCTTTCTGCAGTTTGTCCTTTTTTTTAAGGAGACATGCTTTGTAAAAACTTACCTGTACAGTTCATCTAAAACAATGAACACTTTCTTTGCTCCACTTTGCATCTCACCATGGGGACAAACAGACCTACGAGTGGTGACCGAGGGCATATGGTGACCCCGTTCTGTCTCTTTAAACTGGAGAAAATTGGTCTCGATTGATATTTAAACAAAAGGTTTCAGATTAAAACAGGCGACTTTACATTTATCCGTTAGCTATAGGCTTTTTCTATTTAAAGCACATTTAAAGCAATGGAAGGACCATCATTTAACTCCAATCCATGTGCTGCAAGATAAGACTCACAAAATACAGGAACTACGCGATCACAAACCATGACAAAACAACAAATCATTATGGTCATGGTTTATACATGTGGTTCCTTAGCTTGGAAGTTATTATTTAGTCTTTAATTATAGGCAAAGGCCCAAGGACCAAGCCACTGCTTTGCAATTCAGATCCCAAGACTAGAGATTGACAGATTGACTGGGTCAATCTTTGCCATATTTAATAATAATAAACAGGCACGTGTTTTGCTTCTTTAGATTAGATTAGATTAGATTAGATTAGATTCGATTAGATTCGATTCAATTTTATTGTCACTACACATGTAGGTACAAGGCAACAAAAAACAGTTATCATCTAACCAGAAGTGCATTTTCGCAGTGCAGAATAATTTGCATGTGTAAACAGTATATAGTGAGGGAGGTAAATACAATGAGTGGAAATGAGCAAATAATCATAGGTGGTGCAATAAGGAAGGTATTGTATACTATGGTAAAGAATTTGCATATGTAAACAGTATGCAGAGAAAGGGTTATGTACAATGAGTGCAATGATTTTAGATGTATGCAATGAGGAAGATATTGTATACTATGATGAACAATTTGCATACGTATGTGAACTGTATACATACATTTGTAAAGGGTTATACAGTATATATATACAGAAGGTGTTATATACAGTACACTGAGTGCAATGAAGGATGATATATAGCATGATAAAATAGTATGCATATGTAAATAATAATTTTATGTACTGTATAATGAGTGCGATGATTATAGATGGTTGCCATAAAGGAACATATTGTATACCATGGTTTTGATGTTGCGATTGAGAAGGTTATATACTGTACATTTGTGCAACTTGTTATTGAGGGTGGAATGAGGTAGGTCGTTTTTTACAGTTACTGCAGTACCTTTCCTTAGTTCCTAAAGAACATACATCTGGAAGTAAACGTGACATTATTTGTAATACTTATCTCAATACTTTAAAGATGACCTATTTTAATATTCTATATATATAAGTTTTGGTGCACTAGCATCTCTGTTGGACTTAACATTGTAAAAATGCTAACTAATGTTAGGTGCTAGTTAGATGTTAAATGCACTTGTTAGCTTATATTTTTCAGTTGTGGATTATGACCATATTTATGCTGATTAAAAAGTAAAACAATTGGTAAGACATTTGTATCCAGGACCAACCTCCAATTCTGAAAAATTAAGCCAATGGAAATGCCAAAACATGCTGTTCCCCAACTGTCCACTGGTGACTGGCTCCAAAAGTAAGTCAATCCCCATAGACGCCATGTTAAAATTTGTATACAAATAGTAATAATAATTAATATATAACAACTGCAAGAGGTATAATTTAATGTAACTCATCAGTTAAAATTATATTCAGCCAAAAACATTATGCATGATTGTGTGACCGATCCATTGTGAACTGCTACAGTAGCTGTTTTGCTATGCATCACTTTAGCTAACCAGCTAACTGAAATTTTTGTAGAGTTTCTTGCACTAGAAATCACTGTCTTAAATATTTTAAGTTTATTTAAGTTATGCAATTTTGTGTATCATTTGTTATAAATAAACTGTTATATTTTATCAGATGAAGAGGAAAAAATTAAATTGGCCAAGCATTTTGGCAAAAAAAAGGATAATACATAAATTTAAAAAAATGAAAAAAAAAACGGCATCCTATATCATCCATCAGAAAAGATCACCACGGACATAGGCCATAGAAAAAACCATATCCGTTGACCGATAATCAAGACTAATAAATCTTTAGTTTGAAGTTTCTGTTATAAATGCCAGTGCAGGTAAGGAGAAGTTTTAATGAACATACTAGGGAAAGGATACACAATATGATAGCAATGCTCAGAGCTGTTATTCAGGCAAGGGTCAGGCAAATTTTAATGGGACATAAACTGGAATAAGTGAGAATCAGAATACAGAAATATAAGGCTAGAAGGTCATGATACAAGGAAGGCTTGGTAATGACCAGCATAAGAACACCACGAGTATACTATACATTTTTGTGGTCTTTGTATTGTAAAGTCCTTATTTATGGTGGGTGAAGTAAGTAATGCCCGGTGTGTTTAGTACATAGTCAGGTGATCGTGTGTGTAGGAGTTGGGAGTGCAGTTCTTTTCAGTCATGTGGGTACGCTGTGAACTGGAGATCAAGAGTGCTGAAGTTCAAGAGTGCCAGTCTAGATCTGACTCCCAAAGTTTTATGTCCTAATCAAGTCTTAATGTGATCTCTGGTATAATTTAGAACGAATAATTAGCATAGTACATTTTTAGAGATTTCTTTCTTGGCAAATTTTATACTCAAGACAATTCTAGGGGTACTTGAGAGAACTATGCCTATTAAAATGTAATATTTTATTAAAATTTTACGAGTTGCGGTTTAATATATCCTCCTTACACAAAACACAGCTATTCTTACATGTTATGTCTCTGTCCTGGGATTTAACTTCAGTTGCCTAACAAATTTTGAAGTTTTACATGGTGCAACTCTTTCATTGTTGCAAAGAACAGAGATGTTCAAGAGGTAAGGCTACTCTCTTAGGGAGCTACCACAGAGTGCTTCCTACACCAGGAAACGAGCGCTCTTTTAATTTTGTTTTTGTCTAGTGCAAGCTGATTGGCTGTCTGACCTTTTGAACGTTGACCCTGGAAATAAAGACTAATGCTGATTTGCAAAATTAACACTAAAGTTGATGTCTGACTCAAGACCAAGTCATGTGACCGAAATCCATACCATGGCAATTACCAATAATCTCAATGCTAATCAAACCTTAAATAACTTAAACAAAGTTGTGCAAAACAATGCACATCTTTAAATTCTTCAAACTATACAATTTCTGGAAGATCTATTTTTTCCACTTATTGGCCAATATACACTATGTTGACAAAAGTTTGTGGACACATGACACACACAAGTAGTCTTCAACTTACGAATGAGTTCTGTTCTGAGAGCACGTTCGTAAGTCCAATTTGTTCTTAAGTCAGATAAATTGAGTTTTATACGCCTTTGACACGAATATACAATGTAAAGCATACCAATTGTTGTTCTTCCGGCTGCTCCCAACAAGGGGTCACCACAGCGGAATACCCAGTCCGCACTACAACTTGGCACAGGTTTTACACCGGATGCCCTTCCTGACGCAACCCTCCCATTTTATCCGGGCTTGGGACCAGCACTGCATCCAGTGGCTGGGAATTGAACCCGGGCCTTCCGCATAGCAGGCGAAACACCTACCACTGAGCCACCAGTGCCCAATGGCAAAGCATACCAATCCACTTGACTAAATGTGTCCCCTTTCCCAACACTGCCAGCATGTGGCCAAAAACTGTAATTGCGCTTAAGGAAATGAATCTCACACAAATGTAATAGACTTTAAATCATGAGGGGAATCCCAGACTGTTTTCGAAGCTGTTTTCCTCTGTATTGGACTGTGAACTCTGTTTTGTTGAGGACTTTCCGAAATTAGGATTATTCACAATCAGGACAGCTTTACAGGACAACCATTTTAATCATCATGCTCCCGGACTGATTCACTGAAACCGGTGAGGACGACTCATTTCTCCCGCACCAAAACACGCACACATATACAATATACCTGACTTAAGACATTTTATACATTCACTTACACACTGAAAATATATAATATATAAAATATAAAAAATATATATAATTGTAAATATTGGTATCTGGGGCATTGTAGTGTCTATTGTTTTGTACAATACACGTGAGCTAGTCCTGCGATTGAACCGGAAGTAGAACCACGGTCTGTTCATAAAGTTTGTAAGTCGGGGACGACTAGTACCTGGTAATTTTCCCAAACTGTTGCTTACAAAGTTGGAGCAACATAAGTGTATACAAAGTCTCTGCGTGCTGGAAAATGACGTAAAATTTACCTTCACTGGAATTACAAAACCCAAACGTTCTTACAGCATGACACTTCCCCTCTGCACAAAGCTTCAGGGAGACATGGAGTGGAAGAACTCGATAATGCTGCACAAAGACTTGACTGAACTCAACTACCTTTGGGATGAACTGAACCAGGAGCTTCCTCAACATCCTGATATCAGTTTCTGAGTTCACTAGTGCTCTTGTACTGTAGCTGAAAGAACAGGAATCCCAGCAGCCATGCTTCAAAATCTAGTAGGAAGCCTCCCCAGAAGAGTAAAGTGGAGCGCATCATAAAACCAAACTAGGAGTAAATTTTGAATGCAATGTTCAGCAAGGACATACGGTCATGGTCAGGTGTCCGTATACTTGAATTTATAGTGCATCATTATACAAATTTCAATAATTAAGCCTAATAATTAATAGTTTGCACATTTCTTCTTACTCCATCAATGGGACCTTGGAAAGTTACTGCTAGATTTTAGACCCTGTTAGATTTAGTATCCTCATATCAGTGCCCTTCGGCAGATGGTACGATTTCTGTACTACAGTGAGCCATTTTCTATCTCAAAGGTCTACATTCAGAGTAAAGTGTACAGCTGTTTATGTGCAGAGGAGTAAACACAGCCCTCACACCTGACCCATATCAAACGCGCTCCACTTCACCGGGTCAAAGCCGACATTTACAGCCCCTTTAAGGCACACTGAGAGTGAGAGGCAACCAATTGTCCTTTTTTGGGGGGGGATTTGTCTGCATTCACTTATTTATACTTTGTGTTGCTTGAGCTGCATTAGCATTTTGCAGATTTACTGCACGATCGTAAACAAGCCACGACAACTAAAATCCGCTCGATAAATTCCTGCTAAAATGACGGCAAACACCGTGGCTTTATTGAGCCCTAAATTCGAACAGGAGTCTGTGCAAAGCTGGGAGAAGTGGTGCAGCAGTGGCTGTGCAGGATAATGAGAGAGCTACAAACACACCTGCAGAAGGATGCATCTCGGCTTGCACACATATGCGCGCACACACACACAAACACACAAACAAATGAGTCTGTGCGTAGATATGATTATAATTCAATTGCACTGCATACTCGGTGGAAATTTTCAGCATTTGCCTTGCTTAGCTGATAGAATGGAAAACAAAAATGGAAAGAAAGCGTCTTCTGAGTTTTAGAGGGAACTCAAATTAATGACATTAATAACACAGACACTAATTGAAAAGTATGTCCAAATAAAAAAAATCTACAAGGGATGTTCAAGTCAAACTGGGACTTTTGATTGTGCAGAATAACAGAACACAGTTCTGACAGTAAAAACTCTCTATACTGTATAATCCCCTGTTACACTAATGCACTTATCCCAGTGTTTCATTAGTGCTTGGATACCAACAAGGCTGAAAGTTTTCTCCCTGTGCTTGGTGGGTTTCCTTCGGCTACTCCGATTTCCTCCCACAGCCAGAAGACATGCAGATTAGACTAATTCGTGTTCCCTAATAACATATAATAACAATAATAATGGTGCAATAACGTCATTTTAAATTGTGTGCAATATTACTCAATTCATTGCTGTGCTCAATCATTTTGCCATTCATTGCAATAGACACTGTGCAATAACTTTTTAAACTGCGGAATATTAACCTTGTGCAATCTGTTGAACCTAGTGCAATTTGTTTGAGTGCAACTATTGTATTGTTTCTTTTTCACTAGGATAAGTGTATTAGTGTAGCAGGGGATAATCGCGAAATAAAGGGAATGTTTTTACTATCATAACTGTTGTTTGTTTTTCTGCACAGTCAAAAGTCCTGGTTTGACTTGAACAAATAAATTATAATAAAATAAATAAAAATAATAAATTTTAGTAAACATCTATAGTAAATCAAACAAAATCATTTACTTATACTATATGTTAAGTTTAGTGTTAGTCACTGCTTTCTTCGTGGCATTTCTTCTCATGCATTTGGGGCATATAGGGGCAACTGTGACAAATCACTCGTGATTAACACCGCATGGTGCGGCACTTAAAAGTGACTCATTGACACTCTTCCGTGAATGTTTTTTTTGAAAAAACAGCACTCATACAAATGAGCTCATTCGCATAAACCCTTTCCTGCGCAAGGCTCTTCAAAAAAATCTGTATGTACACACACAGCTGCATGCACAGCTGTCCTTCTAAATTTAATAAAAATTCACGTCCATTCGCAGTGATAAAACGCACACACACACGCACAGAATGGAGAGGGGGGGTTAAAGAGTTTGATGGGAGAAACACTAATATCTGTTCCTTTCAAGTGCAAAGCACATGGCCTTCTGCTGCAGTGTCACTCTGTACAGAAATAAAGAGCCTGAGCTTTTCACTCCAACTTCCTACATTCGCTTATCTCTCTCGCTCTCTGTCTGTGTCCCTCTCCCACACACACACACACACACTGCATATTACACACCCTCATTAAGCCTTAAACACACACACACCCTTCACTTAGTTACCTTCCTCTACTTATGACATGTTTACACACAGATAAATTACTCAATTAATAATTCATTCATAGATAGACAGAGCGATAGATAGAATCAACATCAGTGTAGACACATAGATATGCAAATAACAATATAGATTAATCTATACATTAATGGATGAATAAACCAGCAAACAGGCAATTTGATACAGGCAGACAGACACATGTTCATATATGAATGAATGAATGAATGAATGAACGAATATACATGAGGCAATTTGACACAGATGGCTAGATAGATACATAGATATATTTATAGCTATAGATAGATAGATAGATAGATATGTAAATCAGTAAACAAAGGAATTAATGAATAAATGAATGAATGAATGAATGAATGAAATATATACTAGGCAATTCGATACAAACAGACAGATAGATAGAACAAAAATAAACAATAAAATATGCAGACAATATAGAAAAAAAAACACTTGAAACAGATGAATGAATAAATGAATGAATGTAATCAAACATATCCAGCATATTTTAGGCAATTCGATAGATAGATAGAACAAAATAAACAACTAAATATGCAGACAAAATAGAATTAAATAGATGAATCAATGAATGAATTAACAAACATTTGGCAAATAAAAACAGATAACTGTATAAATAAATGAATAAAATAAAAACAAACATACAGGTACATCCAAATGTTATGCAATTCAGTAGAGATGGCAAGATGGACCGACAGACAGATAAAAACTAAAAGAATCAGAAGAAATGCAGAGGGATAAAAATGACAATTAATAAACAGTTTAATGAATTATTTAATTAATATATAACCGAATAAACAGGCAAATAAAACCAGATTAATATTTAAATAAATAAACAACGCATGAATACATAAACAAGTGGGCGATTCGTTACAGATGGAGAGATGAACTGATAGATGGAGAGTTACTGTAGAGTTTTGCTTGGTTGGTGTTTAAGCCCCGTGTTGTGTTTAACCCAGTGTCTAATCCCTGTTTATACACAGTTATGAAAGAAACACACTCTTTATACAATTTATACACAATCTGCTCTTGCTGTGAAACACACACACACACACACACACACACCGTTTCGAACACTTCAGCTCTACTTCACTCAGTCTCTCGTTTATTAGTTTAGATCTAATGAGTCTAATTAAGGGTTAAAATAAAATAACTGCGCACGCACACACACACGCACACACACACAAACAAACACACACATACGCAGGTGTCTGATGATCACCTGTTGGCATCTCGTGTCACATCCAGTCCATTCTGTACCTGAGCTTTTATATTCCATACAACCTTCATCTCATGAACTGGGATTTTAGGCATAATAACAACAACAACAACAATAATAATAATAATAATAATAATAATAATGACAGAAGTTTATTATTATCGCTTATCATCATCGTTTTTTCTTAGCATACATTTTGGACAGGACTTTAAAACCAGATGCGTCTTACCTCCTTGTCACGGTGAGATGGCGCGCGCGTGTGTGTGTGTGTGTGTGTGTGTGATCAGAGTTCCTCCGCACTCCCGGGTCCCGGTGGTGTGTGCCTGTCACCGCTCCGCATGTCTCTCACTCTCTCTCTCTCTCCGCCTGCCGCACTCCACTCACTTCACTCACTCACTCACACCGGTAATCCGCGCGCTCTCCCCCCGCGTGTGACTGAACACCACCGGACAGTCTGAGCCCCGCAGCGCGTGCGCTTCCCTCCGCCGAGGCTCTCGCTCGCGCACAGCCACACGCAGCACCGACAAGCGGCCGCGTTTAAGGCGGACAGCGAGACCCGTACTGCGCATGTGCGCCGCTCTCTCTCTCTCTCTCTCTCTCTCTCTCTCTCTCACACACACACAGACACAGACACGCGCGCACACCGAGTCATTCTATATTTTATATGTTGTTTATACATCCATATTTATCTATCTATCTATCGCTCTGTATCACTTTAAGTCAACACCATCACAAAACGACAGTTCAGAACATTTGTAATCTACATTTAATGTAATTATTTATTTGCTTGCCTGTCTGTCTCTGTCTATAGATTTATTTATGTATCTACAGTATCTGTCTGTCTATCTGCTGCTGTTGATTATACATAAACATATGTATAGAAAATATGCAATTCATCTATCTATCTATCTATCTATCTATCTATCTATCTATCTATCTATCTATCCACACTGTATAGAACATATGCAATTTACATTGTGATTAAATAAAGTTAAATCACAATAAAAAGGTAAAGTTATCTTACTTTAACTTTATTTGCCTGTCTGTCTGTCTCTCTGTCTGTCTGTCTGTCTATCAATCAATCACTCTGTATCACTTTAGGTCAACACAAAAAAGACAGATTAAAACATTTGCAACCTACATTTAATTTAATTACTTATTTGCCTGTCTATAGGTCTATTTATCTATAGACAGACAACAGACTACTTCTCTGTGGCCCCCTTATACTGTATCTATCCATCCCTCTGTATCACTTTAGGTCGACACTATTACAGTACAAAAAGACAGTTTAAAACATATGCAATCTTTATTTTATTCAATTTTTTATCTGCCTGCCTGTCTGTCCGTCTGTCTGTCTGTCTGTCTGTCTGTCTCTGTCTACTTTAGGTTGACATATTCACAAACTGACTGTATAGAACACTTGCAATCTAAATTTAATTTAGCTATTTATTTCTCTGTCTAGCAGATAGTGTAGTGAATCTAACTGACTATATGTATAGAATATATCCAGTAAGCGGTCCCATGCTTTTCGTAGGAGGCCGTAGGCCCCCTTGCTCTCTGTCTGCCGATGGTCCGTCTGTCTCGCGATGTCGTGTCACCCCGTGTGCAGTGTACCAGCTTTATTTTGCCTTCCTTTTCCACTTGCTCGTTCATCTTGTCATACTATCGCCAGAGGCGGACTACTTTTCTGTGCCCCCCCCATACTGTATCTATCCATCCTTCTGTATCACTTTAGGACACTATCACAAAAAGACAGTTTAGAACATATGCAAAATGCATATGTATGTCTGTCTGTCTGTGTGTCTATCTACTTTAGGTTAACATCTTCACAAACACACGGTATAGAACATTTGCAATCCACATTTAATTTGGCTATTTATTTCTCTGTCTAGCAGATACTGTAGACAGACAGATAGTTAAATAGACACAGACATTATGTCTATTTAACTATCTGTCTGTCTATTTGCTACTGTAGATCAACTCCTTTGCAAAAATATGTATAGAACATATGCAATAAATCTATCTATCTATCTATCTATCTATCTATCTATCTATCTATCTATCTATCTATCTGTCTGTCTGTTTGTCTTGATACCATTGGTTGATACCATTACAAAAAAGACAGTTTAGAATATATGCAATCTACGTTTAGTTTAATTATATATACCTGTCTGTCTGGCTGGGTGTCTATATTACTTTAGGTCAATAGTGTTTAACAAAGGGAGCCTAGTGTCCTACAAATCGTGCACAGAGAAAAGCAGCGTGCTTGATGATTTATTAGGTTTACAGAAGTAAATCACAGATTTACAGAAGTAAATCACAAACCAGGCACCCAGGAAGCAGGGGGTTAAACTGTGACTGTGCAGGTGGACGAGCTCGCCTCCTTTCCTGCAGGCAAACAACATACTGTATGTGCCATATCATGTTGTTACTAATTAGTCAAAATAATCTCCTAATTGTCCGATTCTTTTCTGACAAAATGACAGTAAAACCACCAAATAACACTCCTTAATAATTAAAGTGGGAAAACAATCACACACTGGGATGTTGGTATTGAAGGTTTGAGCAAACAAGTGTGTGGTGTCTGAAACCACATCAGTGATGTTAGAGGATAAGAAGCATAAACTCAGTAAAATCACATTTTCTGTACACTGTAAACGTTTACTTAGTTTAGACATGTAGCTAGAAAATATTATAATTAGCTCAACAACTCATGGATTCTGCAGAAATGCACGGGGAACTTCTTAGAAGCCTTGTGATGATATTTTGATATCGCACAAATCAAACAATTCTGTAAAAATCAATTATAGTGAAAGTCTAACAACCAGTAGAAATATTTGAATTTGTCATGTTCAAAATATTTAATTTAATTAGGAATATTAGGAATTAGGAAAATTATTTGGTGTTTATAATTATGTAACATTGCTGTTTCATAGCTTTAGGGTCTTGGGATTAAACCTAAACATGGTTTTCTGTCTGTGTGAAGTTTTACATGTTCCTCCATGTTGGTTTCCTGCCATGTCTTAAAATAAAGTTGCCCCTGAGAGAGAGAGAGAGAGAGAGAGAGAGTATGGTGTACTGCACTAGACTGGGATCTATTCCCACCTCACACCAATGTTCTCGGGATTCACCCTGATCAGGATATGAATATACAATTTTATTTACTGTATATTTTTATTCATGTGATTTGTATTGTGGGAACTACATGATAAAATGTTTATTTAAATGTATTTACAGGGGAACCAAAAGTGACTGAGACCGTACTGACTATAGGGATTATTATTTTTTATTAAAACTAAAAAAATGAATGGAAAAAAAAAATGTTTTGAAATATTCAATACAAAAAAATGAAATGTCCAATATCTAAAATATAATATTCCAATATTCCAATATCTGTGTGCTATTTCTAAGTTACTGCATAAATTGGAGCAAATCCTGTGCATGGGATAAGCGGTATTGACGATGAGTGAGTGAGTAATCCTGTACACTGAAACACTCATCATCTCATCATCCATACCACTTTATCCTGTATATAGGGTCACCAGGAACCTGGAGCCTATCCCAGGAGACTTGGGGCATGAGGGCACTGGATGGGGTGTCAATCCTACAAACAGTGAAACATTTCACTCAAGTTATAATGCTGGAAAATATATATTTTTTATTTAATAAAAAAATAAAAATGAAAATGCATTTTTACTTTCACTCTACAGTATGCCCCCATTTACACCTGGCATTAGTATGTAGCCTGGGGAAATCCAGATGCGTCTAAATCAACTGCATCATCTCCTACGGTGGCCGAGAAGTGCGAAACAAAATAACAAAATTAAAAACAAAAGAACAAATTCAAAAACAAAATAACAAAACTGAAAACAACATAACAAACAAAAAAAATCACAAAACTCTTTCTGATTTTGATCAATTCAAAAACCACAATGACATATTTAGAAACAAATTACCAAATGAGAAAACGATAACAATTCCAATTCCAAATTCCAATCAGCGATAAGAATTTCATTCGCAAACTATACCTACCTTTTCCAGTTTGACTGAATTGTCATTGTTTTCTCATTTGGTATTTTGTTTCTAGATATGTAATTGTGTTTTGTGTTTTGTTATTTTGTTTTAAGTTTTGTTATTTTGTTTTTTTATTTGTTATTTTCTGGTATATTTTGTTGTTTTGTTCTCAGATTTTTCATTTTTTTCATTATTGAATTTTTTTATTTGATATAGTTTTTTTTATTTTGTTTTCAGTTTTGTTTTTAAATTTGTTAATTTGTTTTCTGTTTTGTTATTTTGTTTTGCACTTCTCGGCCACCATAATCTTGCTACCAGAAAAATGTGTAATCATTGTGAGGTGTCGTAATGACAGAAACAGAAGCAGCAGCTTTTCATAGCTTCATTGATCAGTAAATGTCAGTGACAGCCTTTCTTCACCAGGTGTGAATGACTAGGTGTCTTGGCAGTCCGCCTATTATCCGATCACTCAGGACACGTGTTAATGAAACTGTAGGGCTCAATCCCAATCTCAAGCCTTTTTTTTCTGTTCTGATTTTAACTCATCATTGGTCTTGCTGAACATGTCAGTGGTTTTTACTATGAGTTTGTAAAAATATTGTTTGTTAGTTTCTTTTTTTTGTTTGTTTCCCAACCATAAACAGGAAGAAATGGGAAGAAACTATAGGCAAATCATTAACACATAGCATGAATGTAGCCAACTATAAACTTGAATTTGACAGTGTTGGTTGTGTCTTGATAGATAGATAGATAGATAGATAGATAGATAGATAGATAGATAGATAAATATATACTTACACTGACAGACTTTCTTTATTTTTGAGGAATAGTTCTCCAGACCTCCTGAAGGACTTTTCGTCTATCATTTTTGGCAAGTTACAGTTTCAGTCCAGTCCCTGAACCTGAGCAGTTTCAAATTATTTTGTTTATTAAGCCACACAGTGACTTATAAATCACTCACTCATCTTCTATGCCGCTTTATCCTGTATTCAGGGTCACGGGGACCTGGAGCCTATCACAGAAGGCTTAGGGAACGAGGCTAGGTACACCCCGAACAGGGTGCCAATTCATCGCAGGGCACACACACATACAGTACACACACTCACACACTCATTCACACACCCTGGACAATTTGGGAATGCCAATTAGCCTAACCTGCATATCTTTGGACTGTGGGAGGAAACTGGAGTACCCGGGGGAAACTCACCAAGCACGGGGAGGAACATACGAACTGCATGCACACAGAGACGGGAATCGAACCCAGACTCTGGAGGTGCAAGGCGACAGTGCTAACCATTACACCACCGTGCCGCCATCCTATAAATCATTCAAACATAAAAACATCTAACTTAAGGCATGAACTAGTGAGAAACAGATGCAGATGTTGACAGATGATCTGTTGAATTTTGAGATGAACTAATGATTTTTTTTCTAGGTCGATTTTTCTTATGATATACGGGCATTCTCTATTTAAATTTCAAAAAATTTTCCCGTGGGCCAATTGCGATATATGTTTTTGCGATATATGTCTTTATGTTACCTCAAACTTGGCCAAATACAGCTCTGAAAACCCTATTAAAATTTGTTTGGTGTTTTTTATGTGTTTGCACAAACAGACACACAAACAAAAATTCCAAAAAACATCTTGATGTGTTCTATTACTCATCTTATGTCACCCCAATTTTTTTTTTACAAATATTTTCAATGTACAGACACTCCAACTTTACAATTTTATTATATATATAGATTTATTTATTTATCAAAAAAACAACCCATTCACATATTTGCATAATGTAATTATTAATTAATATAATATTTATCTTGTACATTACACACACTAAAGAAGGTTTACCTTATTAGTCTGTCAGATAATTCAGATAAAACACACACACACACACACACACATATGTATCTACAAATAACACACACCTTCTGACCAGTCTGACATGCTGTGTTATAAAGGAAATGAAATGCATGATGTGTGAGCGATCTGTTGCGGTAACAATCTTTTTCACTGTCTGATTAGAAGCTCCATTCGGTGCAGTTTAATTCAGGTACACTGATTTGGTTCGATACAACTCAAACCTATGTTATCATATAGCATCTGTAATTTCCCCTTCAGACCGTGTGTGAGATCCGGTATCCGAGCTCCACATGTTGTTTTTTCCTTTACCGTGTTCGTGTTTGTGAAATTCAGCCCGAAGTGGCGCAGTGGCGTCATTATCTCGATCGATGAGACGACCGACCCTGAGGTCAGAGTAAGAGATTGGACAGAGGGAAGAAATGTGCGTGAGTGCGTGTGTGTGAGTGTATGTGCATGTGTGTGTGTGGCCTGTGTGGCAAGCAATAACATCATGACCTGAATCGATGGGATCAGTACTAACCCTGAGGTTAGAGTCACAAATTGGATAGAGAGAAGAAATCCATGTCTCTTAGTGTCTGTGTGTGTGTGTATGTCTTTGTGAGTGTGTAGAGGGTGCAGTGTGAACATATACAATTTACACATTGTTTTTTGACATTGAGTCGCTCAATGTTTTGCACATTTTCACATTTGAGGTTTCATTACATATTTATTTTCAATTTGCTTTTGTTATACATTAAATTTATCAACACACTTATTTTTGAAATGTAGTGCAAAAGGTTAATTACTATATATTTTTACTACATTAATTTAGTTTTAGTTTACAGTTCCACAGATTTTTTTAAATATATATTTGACACATTTAATGATTGTGATCGCCAAACACATTTTAATATTACACAAAGATAACCAGAATAAATACAAAATGTGGTTTTATGTTGTCCAAACCTACCTGGCTCTATATGAAAAAGTAATTGCCCCCTTGCTTAATCATGAATGAAGTGTGCTTCTTGGAAAGCTGAGTTAAATTTTACTTGCCACACCCAGACCTGATTACTGCCAGACCTGTTGAATCAAGAAATGACTTAAATAGATCTTATCTGTCAAAGTGAAACATGCTAAAAGATCTTAAAAAGCAGAACGATCTAAAGAGGTTCAAAAACAGACAAGAAACAAAGTAATTGATGTATAATAATAATAATAATAATAATAATAATAATAATAATAATGTATCAGTCTGGAAAGAGTTACAAAGCCATGTCTAAGGCATTGGGACTCCAGCAAACTACAGTGAGAGCCATTATTCACAAATGGAATTTTTTAATAATTCATAACAATTTTTAATTAGTAATCATGCACAAAAAAATATATATAGGAAGGGACAAATACTTTTTCACTATAGATAACTTTTTATTTTTATTCTTTCAATTCAATAGGGTGGACACACTACTTATACTGTAGTGATGTTTATTAATTATTATAATAATGTTATTTATAATAAATCATGCTAAGGTCATGCAGGTATCCGATCAGCCAATCAGGTGACTGCACCATAATACAGATGCCGGTCACGACCTTCAGTTCACATTATAATGGGGTGAAATGTGATCTCAGTGACTTGAACCATTACATGGATATTGGTGCCAGTCAGAGTAGCTGCTGATCTTCTGGAATTTTCACACCCAACAGTCTCTAGAGCTTACACAGAATGGTGTGAAAAGAGAAAAACATCTTGTGAGCGGTGTTTGTGCAGTCCTTATCGAAAAGAAAGTGAAGAGGAAAAGAACACCCACACTGGTCTGAGCTGACCGGAAGTCTACAGGAACTTAAATAATCACTCTTTACAGCCATGGTGAGCAGAAAAGCATCTCAGAACACACAACATATCAAAGTTTCACACCATCCTCATTGCCATGAAAAAGAATCTGTGGCTTCATTTGGCACCCAAACTGAACAGCTGAGTCACAAGTCACATGACTGCATTGCGGCGTAATATGGATAATAATGCAAGCTTGTTTTTAAAAAATAAAAAAAATTATTTCAGTAATATTGGTGTTTGTGTCGGTATATTTGTATTTAAAAGCCATAATGTACTTTTGCAAGGCGAGGCAGGGTTATTTATACGGCACATTTAATACACAACAGGAATTTAAAGTGCTTTACATAATTAAAGCAAAGTACATTAGGGGAAGATTAAAAACATAAAAAACTACTAAGCGACATGATAAAAATGGGGGAAAAAACGTTAAATTGCTCGAGTCATGCTGAGTGAGGACGATTACAAAACCACTAAGATATTAATCAATTCTTGGGATAACTGTGCCCTCATTTAACCTTCAGTAGATGATTAAACTTAGGATAGGCTGAAGGAAGAAGTGAAAGAAACTGTTTAAAAGCATTGATATGAAAACAAAACAACAATATACAGTATGAAATGAAGACAAAGTGAAAAAGCAGTACAACAGAAATAAAGTGCAGGGTTCAGTTACAGGTAATCAAAAAAGATAAATGTTTTTTTGACATGAATGTAAAAATTGCTACATTTGGGACAAAATCTTCTGGGAGTTGGTTGTCACTAAATAATAGCCTTTTTGCAAGAACCAGTGTTTTGAGCAAAATGTTTGTTAGGTTATCACTGTGGACATTGGAAAAGTGCAACACTCAAAGCCTTCTACAGCATCAGTGAAATACTGAAGTTCACCAACAGCATCACTGAAATGCTGATGTCTTCCTACAGCAACAAAATATGATGAAGTTCTCCTACAGTAACACTAATAAGGTTTAGTTCTCCAGCAACATCATCTGGACAAAATCGCTCAGACAAAATCGCTAATAAGGTGAGGTTCTCCTACATCATCAACATTATGGTGAAGTTCTCCTACAGCACAAGAGAAATGGTGAAGTTCTCGTACAGCTTAATGGAAATGGTGAAGTTATCCTACAGCATCAACTATACGGTGAGGTTCTCTTACAACTTCCGTACTATGGTGAAGTTCTCCTATAGCATCACTAATATAATGAAGTTCTTCCACAGCATCAACAATGTGGTCAGGTTCTCCTACAGCACAAATAATATGGTCAGGTTGTTCTGCAGCACCAATAATATAGTGAGGTTCTCCTACATAGCATCGCTAATATAGTGAGGTTCTCCTACAGTACATAGCATCGCTAATATAGTGAGGTTCTCCTACATAGCATCGCTAATATAGTCAGGTTCTTCTACAGCATCACTAATATGGTGAAGTTTTCCTAGCATCACTCATATGGTGTGGTTCTCCTACAGCATCAACAATATGGTGAGGTTCTCCTAAAGCATCAACAATATGGTCAGGTTCTCCTAAAGCACAAATAATATGGTCAGGTTCTCCTAAAGCACAAATAATATGGTCAGGTTCTGCTACAGCACAACTACTATGGTCAGGTTCTTCTACAGCATCACTAATATGGTGAGGTTCTCCTACAGCATCAACAATATGGTGAGGTTCTCCTACACCATCAACAATATGGTGAGATTCTCCTACATAGCATCGCTAATATGGCGAGGTTCTTCTACAGCATCACTAATATGTTGACGTTTTCCTACAGCATCATCAATATGGTGATTTTGTCCAACAGTAGTCTTCATACATCAGAATGGAAATTGTGAAAGTACTCCCACAGTATCAATGGAAATGGTGAAATTATCCTATAACAGCATGTAAATGATAGCGATACAATGTCACTGAAATAGTGAAGGTACCATACAACATCAGTGAAATTGTGAAATCCTTCTACTGTAATACAGAAATGTATATGTCTTTATACAGTATCCCTAAAATGGTGAGGTTCTCCTATAGCACCAATAAAATGGTAAAGTTGTCCTAGAGCATCATATAAATGGGAATCCCTGACTGTACCTCTGCCATCATATACTGTACATCATTATCTTTAGATCTATAAAGGAATTCAATAGTATTGCATAAAAATCTCAGAGTACTGTTTCTGATGTGTCCATATGTTCCGGAACATTTTTCCCTCTGTTTACGTACTGGGTCACCTCTTTGTCGATGATCTATTAGCTTTAAAACACTGGTTTAACGTGCAGGTGTGCAGGGATGCTCATACTAATGTGGTGCTGGAAGTGTTCCAGCTGAGGCTGTATAGCCAACTAGCTCAGGGAAAAAGCTGTTGTTGAAGCCGCCGGTGGTGGCAAGGATACTCTGGGACTTTCTGCCAGATGGCAGTACAGAGAAAAGTGCATGAGAAGGGTAGCAGCCTTGCAGGTGCCGCTATTGTCAGTGGTGGGTTTTTAAATTGCTATATTTAACATATAATGCAATGAAAAATGTATAATAAGTATAACTTTTTATAGCTTATCCCCATTCTGACTTTGGTGAACAACAATTCGGAAATCTACAGGTACTTCAGACCACTGAATGATATCAAATAATCACCTTTACACTATGTTTTGTCATCCAAGCAGTCACTGAGCTGTGCTGTGCCGTGATATGGTTGTTGGAGACTCGCCCGTTGACAATACCCCATGATTTATAGCCCCCCTAAAATCCGCCTGCTTTAATTTCCCTGCCAGCCACATGTTGGCTCACACACCCTGCCTCAGTCCTACTTTCCAATAGTCTCTCTATCTCCTTTCAGCACAGTCTGTTCACAAAGGCGATGGAAGACAAGGGCGCACAACAGAGCCATTCGCTTCAGAAAGACCTCATTCCCCACCGGGCGCCTTCTTCACAAAACTGTTCCATTTAAACTCTCAGACCTTTTCCTCCTCACACAACAGAGAGGGGATTAAAGCGAAATGAGTGTGGTCGTCAAAGCCTCACACCTCGCTGTGTGCTATTCAATCTAAGCTCTGAAGGTAGAAAGTGCACGAGGGCCTTCTCTTTCTGCCTCTCAGGCAGGACTTCATCTCACCCGCGGTTTTAAGTCTGCGCCTCTGAAGGAGGGGGTTAACCTCTCAATAGCAGGGGTTTAAGCCACCAACAAAAAGCTTGCCTGTTTGTTCCAAAGCATGTTTTTATGTCGGTTTTGCTTTTAGTTACAATGCCATGCACAAAATTATTGTTAAGTTGTAACACATTGAGCTAGCACAAAGATGGCTTGTTTTGAATTAATCTGCATTGCAATCATACTGTATATGCCAAAGAAAAACAACACATCTTAATTGTAGTAGTTGTTTTATGTTATTATTATTATTATTATTATTATTATTTGAATGGGTGGCACGTGGCTTAGTGGTTAGCATTGTCACCTTGCACCTCCAGGGTCCGAGTTCGATTCCCAGCCACGTTCAATTCCCACCTCTGCGTGCATGGAGTTTGCATGTTCTGCCCATGTGGGTTTCCTCTGGGTACTCCGGTTTCCTTTCACAGTCCAAAGACATGGAGATTAGGCTAATTGGCGTTCCCAAATTGCCTGGTGTGTGTGTGTGTGTGTCATGCCTCATGCCCTAGTCTGCTGGGATAGGCTCCCCCTGTGACCCTGGACACAGAATGAAGCAGTATACAGTAGACAATGAGTGAGAGTAAGTGAAAGATTATTTAAATATATACCTATTTTTTTTCTCCCTAATTTAGTGCTTGAAAATTCTTACGTGTCTCTTCAACCAGGGAGGGAGCATGGATTCAGATCAGTGACATATTTCATAAACGTTTATTTACAGACTGACAGATCTGCATCTACTAACTCTGATGTGGTTAGATTCACAAATGCATTTTTTTTTTTCAAAAGGGCATTCCCTGCAGCATACAGTATCAGGTCTCTTCGACAGTTTCAACCAATCACGTGGGTGAAAAATCTGAGGGTATGATTGATGGGAAGGCCATGTTGCGCTACATGTGTGTGCCAGTCAGACAGAAAGAGCTATTGGTACAGTATATACAGTCGCAGCCTTAAGTTTGGACAAACGTTTGGATTCATTTTCTAGATTCTAGAACAATACTGATGTTTTTTAAAACTATGAAATAACACATTGGGTGGTTAAGTGATAACAACTGACTGTTATTGTTTCCATTTTAAGACATGAAGGTCAGCTGTTCTGGAAAAGTTCTTGTAAGAACAGTATTGTGTCGAGTGCATTTGCAAAACCCATCAGATGAAACTGTGTCTCATGAAGACCTTCCCAGGAAAGCAAGAGCAAAACTGAGCTCTGCTGCAGAGAAGAAGTTCATTTAGAGTCACCAGCCTCAGAAATCACCAATTAACAACTTGCACCTCAGATTAGAGCCGTTATGAAGCTTTACAGATCATAGGTAGCAGATACATCTCAATATCAACTGTTCAAAGGAGATTATTGTATATTTTGGACGCCTTCAGTATCGTTTTACAGTGTAGAAAGAGATAAAAATCAGGAAACACCATGGAAAAGGTGTGTCCAGACTTTTGACTGATAGTGTATATAAATGTAATGAACAGATTTTGTACTACCCAGGTACTGTAAGTTATGTAAAAATCTGATATTACAACCATCCCTGATTACACATAATAGTTAAATATAGGATAGTCAGTTATATGGCATGTACTGTACACTGCACAGAAGTAACACAGTGTAATCACGTTCAATCATACCCTCGAATTTACATTCATGTAATCTGCTGCAGGGAATGCCCTTTCGGAAAAAAATGCATTTGTGAATCCAACTTCATCAAGGAAGGCTCAAAAATCCACACACACATGCAGGGATGTTCACAAATGGCGAGCGGTTTGTAAATGCAGATTTACATCACTCCGTGAACGTATGCCATTTATATGTAGATTACTAAATACAGTCATGAAGCGTGACATTCATTTGTGAATTATAACACTGATCTGACTCCATAACCTTCACATACTTCCTTCAATGTCGCTATTAGAGATATGTGATTTAATCACTTATGCAATTTAATCTTTTTTCAATTTATTTTAGAATTTATTCCCACTTTTTAAGTTATTTACTTTTGTGTTTAATTTCCAATCTAATTATTTACAAGTATTAAATTCCTACATAGCTTAGATCTTCGGCAAACACTTGAATTTATTATTATTATTATTTTTTTTTATTGTTTGTTCACCTTTTAAGTTTATGGGCAGTTTGTGCAAAACCACCACCCAATGGACTGGAGAGTGGAACAGAAGACTGAAAGAATAAAAAGAAATATCGCTTTATATGAGTGACATTTAAACAAACAACAACACAAGTTACAAGTTAACCTATATAACGTAGCTGGTTGAAACAAGCTAGCCAATAAACATTAGTTCTATTGAATTCTATTAAAGTTCTAAATTGAATTCTATGAATACAGTGTGATTCACAGGTCAAGTCAAGTTGCCAAAAAAACTAGTGGTTAGCCCTAGCTGTTCCCTTCCACGTCCATGATGGGGGTCCAATTCCCCAGTTTGCATGTTCTCCCCGTGCTTGGTGGGTTTCCTCCAGGTGCTTCGGTTTCCTCCCACCATCTAAAGACATGTAGATTAGGATAATTGGTCTTCCAAAATTGTCCATAATGTGTGAATGACGATCAGGTGTTGAGCTGGCGACTCAACTTCTTAAGTACACAGGAATGACAAATATATCTCCAGGATGGTGAGCATCCATCGCCTGATGTGCCGGATGGCATGTGATCTAGGCTTCTGGCTACAGGTGGCTGTAGGTGAACACTACCAAATTTTGATTAAAACAACATTCCTTAAAATCGCTTTTGAAATCTCAAACATGATTGGTCTTTTTTTTTTTTTTTTGGCCATTGAATGATTCTCTATAACATCAGTAGTGTCTGACAGTAGTGCAGTTGCATGTCACAATTTTATACACTGAGTATAATTTATCCTTTCTAGTGTGTATGAATTCTGGCTGTGACAGTTCCTCAAGCTCAACTACATCCCTCAAGTTGTCTTTGTGGGACTTTTATTAGATTTCTCTACAGCTGCCTATGAAATTTTCTGACAAATGCAGCACAATAAAAAGAACCTCTGCAACCCTGATCAGGCAGTTTATAAAAATGAATGAAGGAATGATGTAAAAGCATCATCATCAAAATCACTGCCGAGTTCGTGGTCTTTGTTTGTTCTGTGGTCTTTATTTGCTCATGCCATCGTGGATTCATATAAAGGTATGCCATTAATTCTTCCAGTTAAAGAGACATTGGTGAAAAGGTTTTTGTAACCAGTGAAACCTAAAACTAGAACCTTACATTTTCTGGAATGGGAAACTCTTCAGGAATGGTAGATATTTTCCCAGCATACCTCTCAGGCTGCTGTACTAACCTGCCCAACACATTTACAGCATTATAGTTTCAAGTGCACAATTTGCTTGTATAAATTATACTGTAATTATATATTTTTCTTCCTCAAATCATACATTTACATAAATTACACTCTATTCTTTGTCACATTCCTATGCATAGTGTTTATAGTGAAAACGAGATTCTTAACAGCTTTTGAGAGCCTGATATAGACAGAAGGTTTAGTGTGAAACAGTAAATATGTCACGCTGCAGGCTCTGTGCAACGGGGAAGGATTTAGATTTCATGACTCATCCAGGGACAGAAACATGCGCGATCGTACACTTAATAAAAGATGAGAGAAAAGGTAATACACATATAAAGTTAACGTTAACGCTATAGTTTCCTGTTTCAGACCCGAAAAACAAAAGAATTTAGATTTACGAAATGATTGTTATTGCAGGAATCTCCTATAAAAGACATAAAAAGGGAGCGAGCCTGGCTTGTATATTAGCTACATAAAACTGCACCATCTTCCCCACTCCAGAAAAACAACCAGCATTCATGGACCCCGAGAGACAGACAGTGTGTCTTGCTGACCCTTCAGTTATATAAGCAATGCTCTAGGAATGAGAGCTGGGTTTATAGTCACAGAAACATTTTAATAGACTGTAAGGAAGAGATAAAACACTTCAGGCATGCTGTTATAGGAAGCAGAGGTACTGTTACCAGCCTGAATGGTAATTATTTTCTAATAAGAAAATCTTATAATAACATCTGAGTTGGCAGAAGCATAACATGTTAATAATTACAGTTTTGTTTTGTTTTTTTCTTAAATTAATTAAAGAACGCTTTGTGTATTATTGTATTTTATAATTTTGAAGGACACATCTTGTGAAACACATCACTTCCATTGCAGAAGTCATAAACACTCGTTCCCTCACCAGCCTTGAAAATAGAATCTTTACAATTACAGGACAAAAACACCGCTTATCACATCACCCAGTAACCAAAAAGTTCAGCATCCACTCTTGAAACACTGACACTGGAGACTCCTTCCTTAAATGTTGCCTTAAACCTTTCCATATGTACGACTCAAAACATTTCCTCTCTCCTCCAGCAGAGGTCACTGTATCAGCAGATCATTGACCGTTATTGCTGGTCCTAATGTGAGCTAATTGTTTTGCTAGTTTGGCTATTTCTGTTAATTATAGATTTCAGGTCATTTTAAGATAATATGAAACAGGTGCTACCTGTAAAGTAAAAGAAGAAAAACCCCGCTGCCTTTCCCAGTGCTATAACAGTAAAGCTGGAAACCTTTGTGTGGCTCTTGGCTTCTTACCAAATGTTTTTCCAGGTAATACCGAAGTGTGCAGAAAGATGCTGACCTCAGGAATTGGAAAGTCCTAATCCTGAGATACTATCCCATTTAATTACAGTGGTTGCTTGGCATATGAACGCCCCACCTCACGAATTTTCACCTTAAGAACTGCTAGTTAATTTAGCTAGAAATTTGCCTCGGCATACAAAGCAGTTTCAGCATATGAACGAACAAACTGAGCCGAACCGAAAGCTAAGTTGCGCACGCGTTCGGGAGTTCAAAACTTGTTTGCGTCAATGGGAAGCCAAGGGAAAAAAACTTTTTTTTTTTTTGCAAGAGTTACAAGGCAATGTTCTTGGGTCCCAACAACATTAGCAAGGATGGTAGCAGGAAGAAAAAGGAGCCGCTTTCAAGTTAGTTTTGTTTTTAAAACAGCCGGTTCCAAGAGGAATCATAAATTAAGGTTAAGTGAGGTTTATTTAGTATTTAGTATTTTACTTAATTTACATGTCTTTTCTAAATATTGTGATTGTTTTTATATATATAAATATGATTATAATGTTGGAAATTGGTAACATTGATAATATTTTTGGGAAACTAATTATTTGCATTTACATTATTTCCTATGCGAAAATGAGTTTTAAAATATTAAATTTTAAAACTAGGGCTAACCCTAGGGTTATGAACACATTCAATTCATAGATCGAGGAACCACTGTATCGTAGTTAATAAATAAATATAAGGTATTAAGTCAAAATGAATAATAGCTGAGATATAACTTCACAATTATGAGCTGCAAGTTATATGTTTAAAAAAAGTTGTAAAATACTGTGTCATAATGATGAGATAATAAATCATAATTCTTAAATTGTCCATCAGTTGTCCAAAACACTGAAAACGGCTTGTTTCTAGCCTACAATATATGATCACAAAGATATGAGTCTGTAGACCACGGGTGGTACAGTATATGACCGGGAGTGTGTGTGTGTGTGTGTGTATATATGTGTGATTCGGGGGGGGCGTGGCTTTGGCCATTCACTGAAGCTGCCCTTGCCTCTGCACGCAAAACTCACAGGCACAGAGAATGTAAAAAGCTTAAACTTCAAAGCAAATGGCAGTCCTGTGATTCTTTTATTAAAATCAGGAGAACCGTAGGTGCTAGAGCTTTCATTCTTAGGTTGTTTGAGAGAAGAGGCTTTAAACTCGATGTTAAGTTTCATGTGTGTATTTCAAGCTTTTTTCACTCGACAAAACATTAAAGTCTGTGGAGTGATTTTTTTTGCAGTCATTTATCAAGGAGTAAATTATTTCAGATTGACATTACTTTTACCAAAGTAGTAAAAAAATTTTAATGGCAAAAATAAGCGAGCTAACAGATCCTCATAACTTCAAGATTTTTTTTGCTTATTTTTGGTTACAGTTGCTTAGAGAGACGTTTTCCAGGAAAAGAGTAATAAATTAGACAAAAATAAATAAATAAATAAATAAATAAACGCTATGGTATGGTATGGTTTTTCCAGCATATTTTCACTGGACTGTACTTGAGACTTGGTTGAACATTCCTATACAAGTTCCATGAGTGTGTGTGTGTGTAAAATTCAGGGTCGATACAGGCACTAAGTCCTTATTTGGGAAAACAGGAATTTGGAGAAAACCATCAGTCATTTGCATATTAAGCATTTGGCAGACAGATCCCTTAGAAAAGTAACAACGAGTGAGCATTGAGCAAGGATTGTGATCAGCGTTTACTTTTCTCTTTATTAAATAGTCAAACATCTTAACCCGTTTATTAATATTCTGAAAATGTGGCATGTATGCCATACAAGTCCCTGTGCAAGTTGTTACCATAGAAACAATACGGTATTCAAACATAAAGAGTTAAAGCTATAGAGCTGCACTGTTGTCAGAGCTGCTGTTAAAGATAATCAATCAACAATCAGATTCATTCCAATGAGAATCTATAATGTAACAGCATTCTGGTATAAATTATTTGATACATTTTTTATCTAAATGATTTCAACAGAGAACTGGACAAGCACTCGTTCATTCGTTTGTTTGTTCGGAATATTTTTCATTCATTTATTTTTTATATGAACCACACAGCTGGGTTGACGTCTCCCCTGGTTTCAGACACAGGGTGAAAATTGCACTAATGATCTCGCTCCCCTGGCTACCTCAGGTGCTCCTCTGTTTGCTATGCTCACATCATGCCTCTGCACCCTGTCATTTTCCTCTCCATCACCCTCTCCATGAACAACAACAACAGCAGCAGCAGCCGAGGCACTCCGTTTTCATGTATAATTTCCACAAGAAAGGAAAGAAAAAAGAAACAACTAAAGTATTATAGCCTCAGGGGTGATTGTAATAAGTGTAATAGTTTGCTAATGCCAGATTTCTAGAGATAAATGGTTATGAATTATGAAAGGAACATGAAAATCTTGCTCACTTAGACCAACCTGTAATTTTTTTTTTTGGTGATTAGCTAGCTTTTGTTTTTTAAATAAATTATTATTATTTTTTTAATAATATAAAATTATTAGTAAAACAAAACTTAAATAGCTAGCTAATTAGCTAGTCCAGTAAACATGCTATGTCAAGTTATATAAAAATAAAACAGCCTTTGATTGCATTGATTGATTATGAGCTGGAGTGATGTCACTGAGGCTAAGGAGACTTTAGAGGCAGATTTCACACAACATGCTGATTTTTTTTGCCCCAGGTTTCCCCCAGAGCAAAGTTGTTAATAGATATACAGTAGCATGGTGGCTTAGTGGTTAGCCTTGTTGCCATGAACCTCCAGGGTCCGGGTTCGATTCCCATGTGCATGTTTGCACTTTCTCCCCGTGATTGGTGGGTTTCCTCCAGGTAATCTGGTTTCCTCCCACAGTCCAAAGTCATGCAGACTAGAATAATTGGCGTTCCCAAATTGGCCGTGGTGTGTGAATGTTGACTGGAGGTCCCACAGTACCACAGTTGTAAAAATGGGAATAAATAAAATAGTCACCATTGGCCTCTACTGTCCCTAGTTGGACTACAGAGGTTCCTAGATGGATGGATGTCTGGATATAATAAATAAATAAACAAACAAACCTTCTGGTTAAGGCCACACCCATGTAAGGTTTAATGCTGCATTGGATTAGAGGTCAAAACTCATATTCATAATTTCTACCGAGGAACTTGGGATGGTCTTCGGCTCAAATTCATCATGTGATATCAGATCAACATGCTTAGTGTTCAGCAATATAAAAGTTATGCCACAATTAAGAGCTAAAGGAGGGGCACAGTGGTTAGCGCTGTGGCCTTGCACCTCCAGAGTTCAGGTTCGATTCCCGCCTCGGGGGTGTGTGTGTATGAAGTTTACATGTTCTCCGCGTGCTTAGTGGGTTTCCTCCAGGTACTCAGGTATCCTTCCACAGTCCAAAGAAATGCAAATTAGGCTATTTGGTTTTTCCAAATTGCGTGTACTGTGTGAATGTGTGTGTAAGTGTTGACCAGAGGTCCTACCACAGTTGTCAAATGGGAATAAATACAATGGTAATCACCATTAGCCTCCATGGTCCTAAAGGTTCCTAGATAGATATATGGATGGATGGAAAAGGCTACGTTAGCCATTAGCAGATAACTGATAACGCACCCATCTTTAGCCCTTAAAAATAGGCAGACCAGGGATGTAGCTCCATATTGCTGTCAGTTTAAATGCCGCTAAACAGATAAAATTGAGGATCATCATGGCATAACACTCATATTCACACAGAATAGACCTGTTGCCACTAAATACCGAACAAAAAAGCAAGCTTAACAAACAGTAACTTTTAATATAGTAACATTTACAGCTGTATGATTGACATCTGAACTTCAGTATTTTCGAATTTAAATTGTCCCTCCTGGAGAATGTAGTTAAATGTGAGCTGTTTAACTAACTAACTAACTAACTAACTAACTAATTAACTATTTAAATAAACTTTCTGCGTCTGCAACGTCTGGGCAGAGATGAGTCACCTAAGCTAAGAAAATGATGTACTTTCTTTTGCCTGTTTTGTAGCTCAGCCTTTCCGCACATGAGGTAAATCGAATGCTGCATTAAATATATAGATAAAAATACAGAGAGTGTGACTATGTTTTTTCTTCATTTAGATACAGAGCTGTTCCATAGTAGAACTTTAGCATTTTCTGGAAATTAACAACATATAATCTGACAAGTTATTAATGAGGATTACATATAGCATACGCCATAGCTTCAGTATTACCACTGTAATCCTGTTCCACATGATGGAAGGCTAATAACAATGTGATACAGTACTCTTATTTAGCTTCACTTAATTTAACCGTCAGTCCTTGTCATATCCCATCCTCCAGCTAGCTTCACAAAGATATATTTATCTCGTGTTGGCTGGAGCATGTCCAATTATCCAAGGCAGCTCTGCCATACCTTACCGAGGCCACATGGGCCAGACTGATTGGCTCTCGGCGCCAAGGTTGCATTGGACCTAACTTCATTTCTCCTGACGTAAAAGAGAGTCCACCGCAGCCGCCCGCAGCCTGGCAAAGCTGAAAATAGTGTTTGTGATGGCTGGATGACACCAAGCCAGGCTGACGGGCGTAATGGATGAAGCCCTCATCTCATTATGGCTTGAGCTCTGGCTAATGAATGCTAAGCACTCAGGGCTCACAAGACCTCGGGGGAGTCCTGTGAAACATGACTTGACATTCATGGTCACTTGACCTGACATGTTAATACACAAAAGGGCATTTATTTTATACCTAGGGTTGCTTAATGGGGTTTAAATGGGTACAGCTACTATGTGAGAGCTACTATAAAATATGTAGAGGATTACATTTATGTATGAGTAAAAGGGGAAAATAAACATATAAGGTGAGTAAACATATAAGGGGTGATCAAGTCAAACCAGGGCTTGGAGCGAGGTCAGTACGGGGATGTAGCAATAACTTCAGGTGGAATTCCTGAAATGTGGTGTTGGTAAATGATTGTGTGTACAGTTCCCACTGACAGACGTGTCTCTTCTGCAAGTTGCCACCGAGTTATCCATCGATTTTCAAGGATCAGGCGTTCTACTCACTGAATGTTCATGGGACTGCAGTGGACTCAGAGCCACCTTGGCCAGGATAGTCATTCATGGACATTCATGGATAGTCATTTTAAAGCCTTCTTTAAAATGTGTTAAATGTTTTACTGCAGTCTTTTCAATGTACTGTGCTTGAAGTCTTCTGTAAATGTCGCTTTTATGCCTCCATTCAGAAGAAATTTCATCCTGGTTTAACTTGAAAAGTACATGACTTATACTATACTTTTATATATATACTTATATATATACTAACTTTGCCATATTTATGCTTTCCTTGAGTATTATAAGAATGAAATGTTAAACTCTTTCTGTTTTTTCCTTTTTTATGTTTTTATTTAGTCCCTGCAAAGTACTTGCTGGAAATCTTAAAGTTTGACTTAGAGTTTAGTATACAATTATATTTTGAGAAGAACAATGCTGACGGCATGGTGGTGTAGTGGTTAGCAATGTCGCCTTGCACCTCCAGGGTCTGGGTTCGATTCCTGGCCAGGCTCGATTCCTGTCTCTGTTTGCATGTGGTTTGCATGTTCTTCCCGTGCTTGGTGGGTTTCCTCTGGGTACTCCAGTTTCCTCCCACAGTCGAAAGATGTGCAGGTTAGGCTAACTGGCATTCCCAAATTGCCCGTAGTGTGTGTGTATGTGTGTGCCCTGCGATGGATTGGCACCCTGTCCAGGGTGTGCCTCGTGCCCTAAGGATCCTGGGATAGGCTCCCCGCGACCCTGAATACATTATAGTATAGAAGATGAGTGAGTGAGTGAGAAGAAGAATTGTCGCAAGTTGTCATCATGTACAACCTCAGACTGTATTGTTAACCTTAAGAATGTGTGGCCTCACTAAGATAGCCTAGCATCAATTCTAGCAGACTAACATATATGGCTAGGCAGCAAGTCAAACTGTAGTTATTGTTAAATATTAGATATTTAAAGAATGTTCTTCTTTTGATTTTTATGCTTGAGTAAAATTTTTGGCCAGCTACTTGCATATTTGTAATGAGCAAGATTTTGAAACTTAGCAATTCATTTTGCGTAATGATACCTGAATAAAGCATGCAGTGCTCTCTAAAGATGATAAAATATGCAGGACAAATATTCAGCATTAACACATTGTTATAGAAATATGGTGAAATTTTTTATCTTTCTGGTGTCATTCTGCTCACTGCTACGCCTGGGGCAAATACAGACCGACTCATTCAAACTGCCATGACACACAATTCAGGGGTGACAGGTTGTGTAGTATTTCGATTCTGCCTGTGTCACTTCAGAGGCAGTCATAACAGGGAGGTTCTCAAGTCCCTCAGATTTCTCCCCCCTTGCCTGTCGGCAGTCTATAGTCCATATCACAATTTTACATTTTGTTAGATAAACTCTAGACTGCTGTATATGGATCATGTTGTTCTAAACTGTCAAAGGATAAAGTGTTTTAAAGTATTCCTCAAGATATCATTTTAAATCATAACAGAATACAGTACTGCACAAAAGTCTTCAGCCCCTCCCCTATTTCTACATATTAAAATAAATTAAAGAAATTGGATTAAAATGCGTAAAGAAACAATTAAAAAATTAGATGTTTATGTAACAACCTCATCAGCAGCATCGTTTCCCCTCTCGTCTGTTCCAACCACTCAGCATTCAGCATCAGCAGTAAACTGTACTAATCACTCACCGGTCTGATCATCTGTCATCATCTGCACATGTTTCTCACTGGTTCAGATTGAATAGTTAAATGTTGTTGTTTTTTTTAATGCTTGAATGATTCATATAGTAGGTCACTGACTTGTTTAACAAATGAAAAACATTCCTGAATAAAAAAAACTGCTCAGGTACAGGGAATGGACTGAAAACGAGAGACTAAAACTTGCCAAAAAAACGTCCTTCAGAAAGCCTGGAGAACTCGTAACTACATTAAAAAAAATCATAAAAAATGTCAAAAGTCCTGCTCTTTAGAAACAAAATGCAAAGAATTGGGGGAGGGGGGTGACAAGGTGCTGAGTTGTTTAAGAACAGTAACAGCACAATCTATAACAAATAAAATTACTATAAAATAATTGCCCCAAACATTACTGGAACATCTCTAAGAATATACCTACACCTTTATCATTTACAATGCCACAATAATTATGCAAGAATTTGAAAACTGGAAACCTAGCAAGGAGTTGGCATTTCCTGTCAATTCACACTGCTAATCATTCATTAATTTCACACATCATTCATTTACTATGAGTAAGTATTTTTAGTGCAATTAATGGTTATAGAACTTGTAGTATCACTGGAGTCATGATGAGTCTACTATCTTTAAATAGACGATAGTAAATTGGATTTCATATTTCCCGCATCTGTAGCACAGGCATCGGCCACAAGAGGCAGACCATGCAGCGTAAACAAAGAAATGAGTCGGCCTCACCGGTTTCAATGAATCAGTCCGGGAGCACAATGATAGAAAATGTTTGTACTGTAAAGCTGTCTTGATGATGAATAATCCTAACTTTGGAAAATCCCCAACAAAACAGAGTTACATTGAAAAACAGCTTTGAGACAAAATGTCGTCCAAGATTCTCCTCACGATTTAAAGACACAGAGATTCAATTCAATTCAATTTTATTTATGTAGCGCTTTTAACAATGGTCATTGTCTCAAAGCAGCTTCACTATGGAAGTGTGTATGTACTGAGACAACACTGTTACCTTGTGTGGTAACATGTGAGATTCATATCCTGGGGCGCGTTATGGTTTTTGGCCACATGATGGCAGTGTGGGTGGAAAGTGTATAGAGATTGGATCAAGTGGATTGGTATGCTTTTATATCGTATATATTCTTGTCAAAGGTAAATAAGACTCACTTTGTTGGACCTATGAACAAATTTGACTTACGAACATGCTCCCAGAAGAGAACACGTTCGTAAGTCAAGGAACACCTTTTTGTGGTTTCTCGCTAATGTGACAAGTGAGGGAGAGAAAAAGAAAGAAAATGAGAGTGGTGAGGGAATGACTTAATAGCTGCTACAACAAGGGGTAACAGAGCTAACTTTTTAACGGACATTTCATTCATGCATTAAATTTTACTACATACTGTTTAAATGTACAATACAGTGTGTCATTGTTTGAAAGGGACCCATTATGCTAAATTTATTTATACTTACTTAGTTATGTTTAAAATTTCAGATGAATCTCCTTTTGCATACGATGAGTGCTTTTTAAAAATTTATTTTTGCATTAGCTGTGACTTAAGCTAATCAGATTTTCCTTGTAACATGACCCCACATGTTACAAGACCCACAAGATCCTGCTATTCTCTTGGCAGTAAATCAGGATAGGTAAGTGGTTAGCAGGTAAGATTCCTAAAGCTAAGAACCTGAGTGGCTTGTGAAAAAAAACGGGTAATTGTCTCCAACCTGTTTCCAGTATCTGGGTTCTGATCGGCTAGGAAAATGCATTAATATTAATTAAAGATGGCATAGTGATTAGTAATGCAGCCTCGCACCTCCAGGGTCAAAGGTTTGAATCCCACCTTCGGGTCAGTGTGTGTTTGGAGGTTTCATGTTCTTGCAGTGCTTGGTTGGTTTACTCTGGGTAATCCTGTTTCCTCCCACAGTCCAAACACATGCACATTATGATAATCAGATTATGATGGCACCCTGTCACCCAAGTCCCCTGGGATAGGCTCCAGACATCTATCAACCCTGTTACAAGAGGTGTTTCAATGCATATCAATTATCTGGCAAAACCATCTGATTGTTGCACCCCTAGTGGCAACTTATAAAAGTGCCAGCTCAGTGATAATAATTGATTCAGACCTGTATAATTTGTACACTTCAGACCAGACTGTATATCAAGCACTTAAACACTGAGAGACACATTGCCAGTGAGAGATACTAAGTTATACTACAAAACACTTCTCCTTAGCACCACTATTCTCTCTCCTGTCTTTGCAAGATATTTATTGCAGCCACTTCTCTTTCTCTCGCTAACACTGTTATTATTGCTCTCACTTTGAGCCGAGACACTCGGATGAATCCTGAAGTAGCTTATTTGTGTAATTAATGTAACGCTATCCTGAAGTTAGACCTTGTGCCTGTGCATAGTCTCCTCCCAACCATGAAATAACCTCTTATAGCAAAAAAAAAAAAAAAAAAGTCAATTAAATACATTTTCTCTTCTGTTCCCTTTCGGCTTTCTTCTCCGAGCTGTACCTGGCAGCGAAGACTTAGTGAGGCTTGGTGTTGTCGGGTTCGAGAGTCCAGCCATGCATTTGACAGCAGTTTAATCATTATAACTGCAGTGGTGTGCCGGTTCTCCGGGTGTGAAGAACTCCACTGGAAGCCTTTGTGTAATGAGACTGACAGTCATGGCAGGGGACCTTTCACTGATTGCTTAATGCATGCAAATGGGATGTTAATGTGGGAGCTACATGCCGAGGCGAGTTTCACTCGAACCTGCCAAACGTTGCCACCCACAACCAAACGCGCTGAAATTAAAGGTATTATCGAAATTGTCAGCTTCTTGAAAACAGCATTTTTCCACACCAGATCTTTATTTCCTCGGAAGGTTGGCACGCGCCTATTAGGAACGTGATTGCCTTTTCATTCCTGAAGTATGTCTGGCTGCTATTTAAAGCAACCAGGTAGTCTTTGTTGACCCTACACACCCACACCCCTGCGCCTACACGTCACTTTTGATGCGCTGTCGAGTGCGCGTAGGCTTTAAATAATAGATAAAGTCGTAGATAAAAAGGTATGACATTTCCTGTGCCATTCGTCCGCAGTGCTAATAAAAGGTTTTAATAAGAAGGTGACCTTTTTGAAATGGATTTGTAAATGTCACAATGCAAGCATCCTTAGTAGGAAGGGACTGAAGGAGCACAGGGCGCTCAGGCTCGTCTGCCGTTGCCTTCCTACCTAGAACAGTTCGTACTCGATGCATATTCACATTCCCGGCATGGCGCTCAGCTCAGAGGGCATTCAGCTTTGACTGCAAAATTACATCCATAATTAATCAGAAGATGCAGCTCAAATATGCGCGACAAGGCTCAGGTTTTGTGTGCGTGAAAATAAATCTTATTTATTGGGTAAACATTTTGCACGCACAGTGTTAGAAATGTCTATGTTTTACTACTTTTTTTTTTTTTCTTAGACTCTCTTAGCTCTAGTCTCACTGCAGATGACATGCTGTTCAATATGGATGAGCCCTTGTAGTAAGAAATACTCAGGCCAAGTGCATTAAGCTGTGATTCAGTGCCTCCTTTTATATTAAAGACCCCGGTAAATATAAAGTGTAGCTACCAAATGTTTTTTTTTTTTTTTTTTTTTTTAATGCAAGTGAAAAGGGTAACAATAGGAAAGTGCTTCTGAATAAGTAGCTGAAAGGCAGATGTGATATTTAATGGGAAACTATTTTGAAGAAATTCACTTTTTTGTCATTTTGATACTCAGATTCAGGTCTCTACAGACAAAAATTGAGAAAAAACACTGCTTTTGTCATACTTCCGTTTTTGTTTAAAACAAGCCAGTGAGAACCCCCCCATCCCCCCCCCCCCCCCAAATGGGACATCATATAAGGAGATACCCCTTCCCTCAGCTCAGTTACATAGACACTCAAAAGGCGCTTTTGGAGGGGTGACACAAAAGAAGTTTAAGGTATAAAAAGCTGAACCATTAAAGAAACAATCAAATATGGGACCTTTTAATATAAAGCTGTTCTCATGGTTGGTTTAGAGGCGAGCAGGATGATGATTTCCGACATAACCATGCGTTCACTCTGGCAAACCTGTAATGTCACTTGTCGTTTGTATTGACTGCTACTAGTGTCGCAGTGCAAAGTAGTTCAGGAAATTAGCCATGCAAGCTAACTGTATTAGTTACATACTCTCAAAGGAGCAACAAATGATCATATAACCTGTTTATAGGCAATGTGTGTAGTCCAATGAGACTATACATATTATATAGCGTTAACTATTAATCCTTAATTGATTAATGGCTGCTAGGAGTTTTATTAAGTATCTAAGTGCATGTAGTGGTAACCTTGACTATTTAGCTGTAATCTGACATTAGCTCAGGTATCCTTATTAGCCAAGCTCCTTACATACCCGCTATTAAATTATTTGAAGATCCGGGTCTCCTTGGGTTCAATTTCTGCCTTGGGGTCTGTGTACACGGAGTTTGTGCATGTTCTCCCCATGCTTGGTGGGTTTTCCCCGGATATTCCAGTTTCCTTCCAAAGTCCAAAGACATGCAGATCAGGCTAATGGGTGTTCACTAATTGCCCACAGCGTGTGAATGTGTGCTTGTGAGCCCTGTGATGGATTGCCATCCTGGGTGTACCCCGCCTCGTGCCCTGAGTCCCCTGCGATAGGCTCCAGGCCCCCTGCGATCCTGAACAGGATAAGAGGTAAAGGGAATAAGTGAGTGAAAGCGAGCATTATTGATTATTGATTGTTAATGTGTTTGACTATCAGTTAAGAAAAATGTGTGAAATTTGCAACCCTAATCCATATATCTTTAGCTCTTCAAATATTTGTATCTGTATTTTTATTTAAACCTAAGGGGACTAATAATTCTCTCCCACACCTGGTTCTGACATTAATGTGTTAACTCTCTCTCACTCTCTCTCTCTCTCTCTCTCTCTTTCTCTCTCTCTCTCTCAAAATTCCATCATATGAAACACCCTGCAAAGTCACCAGCACAGACGTCACTTCCTCTATGCGTTACCATGGTAACATAAGCACCTCGGATACCTGTTGCTCCTACTGTGGAAATTTCACATTATGGAAATTAAATATTTAATTTTTAATAAGAAAACTGATACCATTATAAAATGTATACTATTGAAATGTGTATAACTTGTAAATAAATTATTTAATTCGATTACAAGATGTACAGCATATTATTATTATTATTATTATTATTATTATTATTATTAATATTATTGCACCTTTTTTTACAGATTACTATCTGATATAAGATCAAGGATTTAATGATTAAATTAAATGTTTAATTTTCAAGTTTCTCAGTCTGTTAAAGTTCGTAAGTGATGAAATGTTGGATGCACATGATCAATAAGAATGGTTTACAGGTACTTTTTTCCATCGGATTACTGTGGCTGAACTCACAGCTGTGTTGCTTAGATACATAAAAAAAATTCATAATGCTGGAACTATATGTTTGTCCTCATGATATAAAAATACAAAAGTCTTCATACATACTGGCTATTCTAGTACATGCACAAGTTCATCATGAGTGAGAGATGACTCATGCGAGTTTCTACAAATAAATCATGTAGACGGTGATTGATTGGTTAAGAAAAAGTAAAAATATTTTTAAAGACCTAAGACTAAAAACTTTTAATATCCCGTATGTATAGAAAGTTTTGTGAAACTTTATAGTATTAGTTCACCCCTGCAGGTATCGGTGCTTTTCATGCATACAACTCATAGTGATGACCCAAAGTGCAGAAAAAATCTTACATCCCCTGAAACTCTTCAATGGTACTCATACTGATGAGAGACACAGTGCGAAGACACAAGAACAAGTATATACGAGTGGTCACTCTCCATCTCCAGGGACTCCGTTGTGTATTTAGTGTCCTTGGACAGATCAGATCCCATTTATGTGAAATGAAAACAGAAATGGGATGTGCAGACGCTCAGTGTAAAATCGAAATTGAGTACGCTGTTTGGTTCAGAGGTTATTTTTATGAAAATCTGGCTTCAGTCATGGTGCAAATAAGATGGGAAGATGTACGAGGTTGGATGTGTGACTGTGGCTGTGTGTGGGTAATTCTTAATGTTCAGTGTGCGTGACCAGAGGACTGAGGGATGTACATTTTAGAACAATATTGAATAAAAAAAAATAAAAAAAACAGTCAGTTCTTATGAAGAGATTTTTTTTAAGATATGAAGGTCAGCTGTTCTGGAACAGTTCGTGCATGAATAGTATTGTCAAGTGCATTTGCAAAACCCATCAAGCTCCATGATGGAACTGGCTCTCATGAAGACCTTCCCAGGAAAGCAAGACCAAAACTGACCTCTGCTGCAGAGGAGAAGTTCATTTAGAGTCACCAGCCTCAGAAATCACCAAATAACAAACAGGACCTCAGATTAGAGCCGTTATGAAGCTTTACAGTGCAGAAGTAGCAGCAGATACATCTCAATATCAACTGTTCAAAGGAGATTATTGTGTATTTTGGACCAACACCTTAAGTATTGTTTTACAGTGTAGAAAGAAATAAAAATCAGAAAAGACAATGCAGTTAAAGGGTGTGTCCAAATTTTCGACTGGTACTGCATTTAAATCATTTTGTACACGATTACATGCCTTTGTTTCTAAATTTTGTTGAAGCAGCAAGTCTTCTAAATTTGCAGATTATATCTTACTCTTCCAGTTTATTTTGTAATAATATATCATTTTCCCCATTATATAAGATAAACTAAAAATATTTTTTCTGTATATGAAAAATATAATAACAGCAGAATGGAAGAGCAAATATGCCTGTCTGGAAATGTGCAAATAAGATACTTTTTTCAATGCCAAATGATGTCAAGCACAATAATGGCACATCTGATTTCAATACATATTTAGGCATCACCCAACAAGCCTTAAAAAAGGCAAAGCTCACACAGAGCTGAAAATGAGAAATAAAAGAATAAAACAAAAACTATATGGTACAGTACTGTTAAGTCTATCCAGGATAAAGTGCATACTCCTGACAGAATGACTGAATGAATTACATCATAAAGATATTATTAAGATTTATGCTATGACAGATGACTAAGGTGACCGAATGGATTATACCACAAGGACATTATTGAATGACATGGAGCATCATCTTTCATAAATATGCAGACAGGAAACAACTCGACAGATCTGTAGAACCAAACCCTGCTCTTACATCTTACATGTGCTTACAACACATACTGTACAGCAATAACTGTATGAAGTGTGGGAAGCAATTGTGTGTGTGTGTGTGTTTATGTGTGTGTGTGGGGGGGTGGAGGGGGAAGGATTATACAGTAGGTGTAATTAGATTTTCTTATCTTTAGAAACCTTAGACATTTCCATCCACTCTGTTTTGTTAAAATGCCTCTAGCACAGTATTTAACATGTTCCCCAAACTCACCCATCCACCCCCCACACACACACCAAAAAAAAAAAAAAAGGAAAGGAAAA
Organism: Clarias laeviceps; assembly: GCA_030014305.1. Lineage (NCBI taxonomy): Eukaryota > Metazoa > Chordata > Actinopteri > Siluriformes > Clariidae > Clarias > Clarias laeviceps. Next base: position 3,789,001 of record JAQMYJ010000003.1, on the reverse strand, counting down.
GAAAGAACAAAGAATGAATCCATTACACCTGTTTCCGCATTGCTGCACTGGCTGTGTGCTCCTTTTCAAATCGGTTGTAGGCTTCTTTTGCTGGTTTATAAAGCTGTAAATGGATTAACACCTTCATACACCTCTAAATATCTGACCTGCTCAATTCAGGGTTTACGATTCTTAAATGATCCTAAGAATGAGGTACAAGAATGATGTATTTCTGCTTCAAGCTAGTAAGCACTAAATGTGGTGGAACATTTTATCTGACAATTTCTGGCAGGTGTACAGCATTTTCCTTCGTCGTCTTCTTCCTTTTAAGCTTTAAGAAATAGTAGATTATATAAAAATGATTGTTTAGGTTAATACTATTGTATCTGTACAGATTTTTCATCTAGTGTTTTTAATCTTTTCTAGCAAATCAAATGTTAAATCTCATTTTTCCTCTTTTCATTCAGACTGTTTTTTTCCTGGCTATTTTTAGTTTATAAATTGGTATTAGACAGGCAATTTGTCAGAAATGAAAAGGCTTGGATGCAAAGCTTTTTATTGAACATATCCGGGCAGCAAAAATGAAAGGGCAAGGCAGTAATCAGAATCAGTGGGAAGGCAAAAAGGTCAGGCAATCTACAAACTAGGCAAGGAGGGGAAAAAATACAACTCAATGAGGTATTAACAGTCGAATCCAGATATACTAAAAAGTATGTATGAAAGTTGCAATAAAAATAAGCATAAAACATAGCCTTAAATGCAGCATCATTATTAAGATCTATATTAGGATCAATTCATAACCTAATCAGCAAAGATTATTCTTTACATTATGGGAAAAACTTTCCTACATTTCTTTGCTAAATGTATAAACTTAAAGGTACAGTACTTGTAATTCACTAATTATGTGGCCCTATAGTGAGACTTGTGTCTCATTTACATGACTATATGCAGATGAACTGTAGGACCTTGAAATTTGTAAAATAAAAATAAAAAGTGGGCCTAATACAGAGCCCAGTGGTAAACCTTTAGTTTTCTGTGACTGGGGCAGAAAGAGTGTACAACATTCATCTTTTATGGAAGAAAATCCCTATAATTATGAGCACAAGGTTTATTTCATTTAGTTTTTTTTTTTTTTTTAAACCAACACGGCCAAAATTATAAAAAAAAAAAAAAGTCAAAGAGTCAAAAATAATGCATATATCCATTTAACTTTAGTGGCAGTGAAAGTTCTGAACTTCCTCTTGTGGTGATAACTGACTACAGCTGGTACCTTCTTTTTGCAACATAAAAATGATTTGTTTGACAGCACTCATTGGATTGACCAATACAAAGGATATTGGAAAAAAGTCCAAGGAGCGCAATGCAGATTTTAGAAAGAAGATCATCGATTTACACAAGACAGAAGTCATTTCTAAACTGCAGATTCCAAGATCAGGTCAAATTATTGTATCTAAGTACAAGTTAAAGGGAGGTAGAGCCACTGTGCCAAGGTCTGGAAGAAGCTAAAATTTACATCACCATAGACTGAAATCCTGCCTCCCAAAAAATAAGCCCCTCAACCAAAATTCGCAGCCGACCGCATGGACAAAGAACAATCCTTCTGGAGGAAAGAGGTATGTTTAATGTTAAGTAAAGGCAAGACATGCACCCCCCAGAACACTATATTAATTACTAAGTCAGTTAAGTAGGCAACTGTTAGGTGTGGTAGCATCATGTATCACTATGTGGACAGAATAATGAAGAAGGTGAATTATCTCAAAATTCTTCAGCAGATCCTCAAATCATCAGCTCGACCAGGAGTGTCAAATCTCATCCAAAATGAGCCTGAGTGGGTGCAAGCTTTGCATTCCTACAAAGCAGAAGTCACACTTGGTTCCATCTGCTTAATTATTCATTCTTGGCTTTCAGTAGACTATCAGGTGTGGTATCTGCTGGGTTGGAATGAGAACCTGCACCCACACCGATCCATTCTGGATAAGATTTGACATTTGACATTTGACGAGTTAAATTGTTGAAACTTGGATGAAATAGTGTGTTTCAATAGGACAATGATCCCAAAGACACATCAAAGTTGGTTGTGGAATGGATAATTCAGGGTAACTTTAAACTTTGGAGCTTCGACCTTGTCTGTGGAACTGTGCTTTAAATTCAGGTCTGTGCCAGTAAACCAACAAATGTTGCCTAAACATTACTAAATCTGCAAAGAAGGATGGTCAAATATCCAAACATTTGTTCTTGTTGTCTAGCATAGTGGAGGCCAAAAAAATAAAAAATCAAAGGTCAATATTCTGTAAGGGGAAACTTGTAATTTACAAAGGACACACTGTTACACTAAAAGGCTTCAGTTGGGTTACATTGTTCAATGTAATTGAGATTGGTGGTCTTAAATTGCCTCAATCTCCAATTGGAAAACATTTGTGGTTATACAACCCAGATTCTGCACAAGCTGATCACTAGATCCCACTGATGATGTAAATAGAACATAGTCATTTTCTTTACTGTATAAACTGACAGCAAACACCCATTATCATACAGTAATTATATTTTTATAATATTTTTTATTAGATTTTTTTTCTATTCATTTTTTTTTAACTATCTGTACTTTCCATTCATCCTAAATAGTTGCCTAAAGTGAACCAGCGAAGATTGTAGAATTTCTGTATGTTTATTAAAAAAAAAAAATGTTCTCGCTATAGTGTACAGTACCAGTCAAAAGTTTGTACACACATTCTAATTCACTGTTTTTGTTTTGTAATTTTTTTTTCATATTTTAGAACAATACTGGAGATTTCAAAACTATATACAGTATAGACACATCTCAATATCAAGTGTTCGAGGAAGATTATTGCATATTTTGGATGCCTTCAACATTGTTTTACAATGTAGAATGAAATAAAAATTAGGGACGAATTAGAGGGTGTGGTCAAACTGGCAGGATATTTAAAGCATTTTGTACTCCATCATATGCCTGTGTTTATACATTTTGCTGAAACAGCGCATCTTCTACATTTGCAGATTATATCCTACACTTCCAGTTTATTTTATAATATTTTTCCCTTTATATTAGATAGACAATGTTTTTCTGTATATGAAAAATATAATAACAGCAAAATGGAAGAGCAAATATGCCTGTCTGGAAATGTGCAAATAACACGCAAATATGCTGTGCACTTTTTTCTTGCAATTGCTTTTTAATGAATTCCAACAGATGGGCTGTCGGTTTGGCTGTAAAATCATTTTCCGCTTCCTGGTACCTTATGCCCTGTTGACATGCTGGTAAACAGGATGTGTCCATAACTGCTTAGAGTGGGAAAACATGATCAACATTTAGGCAGAGGAAGGCCACAATATTTCCTGTGTCATTACCGCGGCTTCTGAAATGAAGCGTCTTGCGTCACGTCAGAGTCCCTGCTCTCACAAGGTCGGCAGAGCCGTTGCTCTCGTCCTTCTGCGTGTCAGATGGCTGAGGTTTGTTGATGAGCAGGTCTGATTGAGCTGGGCAGGAGATGGAAGATGAAGGTGAAAATTGAACGTCTCAGGAGAGTTTCCCAGGCAGCAGGAATCAATACTGCTTTTCTCAGAACTCTCTTTGTGACTACTAATGCTTTCTGTATGTGCAGTGAGACTGGGTTTTTTTTATTAAATATTTTGCGAAGAATAACATTACAAATAATAAAAGAATAATCATAACATGATTAATATCAATCATACTGTATGAACATGATTTCTATGCATAAAACCACAATTTTTGAACAGAACTGGCATTTTCTTTGTCTTTGTTGTATCTTTATAGAAGAAGAAGGTAGTATTTGTCACATATACATTGCAGCACAATGAAATTGTTTCTTTGCTTATCTCAGCTTGTTAGGATGCTGGGGTCAGAACACAGGGTCAGCCATTATACCGGGCTCCTGGAGCAGTTTCAAGGGCTTTGCTCAAGCGCCCAAGATCATCTCGTTGGAGCTGGGACTTGAACCATTGACCTTCTGATCAGTAACCAAAAGCCTTAACCCTCTGAGCTACCACTGCCCCAATATATATTTGATCAAATATTATATTTATATTTAAAGGCATAAAATTAATCGCAGTGCTCGTCAGTATAGGGAAACAATCAACAACAGGATGGTATGATGAACCTAAGTTACTTTTACAGCCACTTAGTTGATTATTAGTATAACAACAAACAGTTCATAAAATAAGTTTATTCCACTTTACATCACATTTGCTATTTAGAAAAAAATCAATACGTTGTATCTTTTTATCATGTTTGAAGTTTATTCCTTGTATAATTTCCATTATAGCAGCTATAAATAATAATTCATGCATAAACAGCTCTGCTTTGAAGATTCTGCTGAAAGGGAAGCTTTACCCTTTATGGTTACAAAAAGAGACCTGCTGACACTGGAGACTACTTCCATAAATGTTAAATAAACATTTTATATCAGAAAATATCACAATAGCAATCATTACCTTTTTTAATGTATGTGACACATCCATTGTCTCAGCCGTTACTATAGAAATAGTAACATAGTAGATTTATAGAATCTTGTGATTTGCAGCAGAGCTACTGTCAGAACAATAATAAATACCTTCTGACCAATCAGGCTTGGGAATTCAGCAGTGCTGAACATCCACAGCCTAATTAATTTATACCAATTCACATACATTTAATCTCTTTGTAAAACCAGTTGACTTTAATACTTAAGAACGTGATTTAAAGGGAAAAAATACACTATACAATGCAACTGTATATACAGTAGATAAAGCAGGGAGGAAATCATATAAATATTAATCTAAAATGTTTGAAAAGGGGAAAAAAATCTTTATATTTTAAGGTTATTTTTTACATTCAGTGTATTTTAAATCTTCCCATTCATTCAGGTAAAAAAAAAAAATCCAATACGCCTGTTTACATTGAGTCTAATGGTTCTGTACATTATCTGACACTGAAAATTTCGAAATGAGCAGATAAATTATAATCAATTTACATTATATTATATTATATTATATTATGCACGTATAAGTCATACACGTATACAAATAGTTTATAAAATATAACAACAAAACAATTTCTTTTGACTTTTGTTTTCCTCAAATGCTTTCTGCAAAGAATTGTATCCATTTTTTTTAAATGTCTTTTCCATTTGATAAGAATTTTGGGCTTGTTTCAGTACATTCCAATACATGTTGAAAAGTTCAGTGGATGTATTATAAACCTGGGAGACACATGTGATATACCAGAAAGAATTTTGTACTTAGTAACGGCAGAAAGTGATAAAAAACTAAATAATGTATTTCTCTTCATTAGTCTTAGCTTTGCAGTGGATTACAATGACATGTCAGGTTAATGTTACCAGTCTTGCTGTAATGCAACAAATCCTCAAAACTAAATGAAACCTGATAAAATATTATTTAGGAAATAAAGTCTTGCTTTAAAAATGTTTAGGCCGAGAGAGGTAGAAAGCTTTTTTTAGAAAGTTCTTTTGGTTCTTCTGGTTGAGAAATCGAGTGATGTACTTGATGTTGAGGAACTGGCGTTCCAGGAGTTTAATATAGCTGTGTAAAATGCTATACTACATGTAATACACATATTTTTTTCAATAAAATATATGCATTTTTTTTTTTTTTCCATAGTACAGGGCATAGTAGCAAGATTCTTTTTATTTTTTTTATGTTTAGGCCACACCCACTTCTCATTCAAGTTTGAATAGATATAAAAATATTTGGTGCACTAAACAGATATTGGATACTGCCATCACCTTAGCATGTTCCAGCTACATATGGCACAATATTAGCAAGGGATAGTTGGAAGTTTGTGTCTTGATTCCCCTCAGACTCTCCTGATTATGACTTACTCTCCTGCCTCAGTGCAATTTGAAGCGTGCTGCGTCGGCCATGTGGATGCGCCGACTGAGGAATTGGCTCCAAATTGATAGTAGTGGAGTCTGCAAAGGAGTTCCAGGACTACATGTTGCTTTCTAAATGAGTGTGAGTTGAAACCTTAAAACACCGCTGAGAAACTGATGGAAAGACGGTTAGAGGTGCACAATGAACATATACATTAATAAGGCTTGTTAAGGGGGCTGCGTATTTAACAACGCTCTTAGATTGAAAGAAAAACTGTAAAACCTTCATCCCTAAATAGAAACACAGTATGTACACTACTAATGCAAAATAATGCTTATTATCATTGGCATTCTGCTTGTTTAGAAAATCTTTGCCTCCTGCCAGTACACTGCGTATTTACCAGTTTTTGCTTTTTTTTCCCCCCATTTTTTCCTGCTGAAATGTTCTCTCACTTTGACACGGCTAGTATAATCATGTGCTGGAGTTTAATAGGCTGTGGGATTATGTGGGTTATGTTTTGACCCTTGAAGGTGAAGAACAGCGGTACAGGTATGCAGAGCTGTCCCACTTCGGCCCAATGGCACAGCGCAATCTCGGCACAGGGAAATGGGTCTCATGCATATGAATGAAGGGGGGGAAAGAAACCTCTGGGAATGCGAGGTGTGACCCGAGTGTTGCAGTCATTAGTAATAATGACGATGTGCAGCAGGGACATCACCACAGAGAAACTTCTTAGGGGTCGTGGTGTCTCTCTGCTGTCCTCGCATCGAGTGGCCGCTTCCTTACAGATTTGCTATTTGGGTAAAACATTACTGACTGGAAATGATTTTCCAACTGGGAAATTTCCAAGTAGGCAAAACACAAGGTCATGTTTTCACGGTTGGTTTCTCAACTTGAAGAAAATCTACATTAATTAATGATTTATAACATAAACCGTCTTTAAAAAAATTCTGTCACAGTTAGGGAAATTCCCCTGCAGGAACCCTAACATTGTTTGATGTCATATGCAGTAATTGTTGTAGAAAGTTGACCCCAATGCAAAGGTGGAACTTCAACTTCAAACCAAGACAATATCAACTTTAATTTATTGACATTTATGTTGCTTAATGTCATTAATCATTTACTTTGGAGTTTTTGTTTAATAAAAAATATTTTTAATCACTTTGTAAGTTCAGATAAGTTCAGTTGTTGATGTTGAAATGTTGATTTCAGCCAGAAATTTTGGATGTCAAAATGTTGTGGCAATGTTGTGGACGTTGGAACACTGTTTCTTATTAGGATTTCTTTTATTTAATAATAATCACATTGGACCAACCTTGACTACATGACACTGGAATAATGTTGACTGAATGTTGAATATACAACTTCAAAATAACATTTATTTGAATTCCAATGGTTTAGTGGTTTAGAAAATTGTAGGATTTTTTGTTTGCTTTTTTATTTTTTGGTGCTTGTTGTTAGATAAAACAATAAATGTGCCTTTACTAGCTAAGCAGCAGGCTTCTTAGTGGACCGATAGCTAGCATTTAGCTCTCTCACCACCACGATACAGGTTTAAGTCTCAGTCTAGGACCCAACTTAGTTTGCAGGGAAATAAAAAAAATATATTAATAAAAAAATATAAAAGCAACAGTGTAAGCATTTCAAGAACATATTTTAGTTAAGGAATCAAAATGAATGTTATTTTTTAAAGTCGCATTTGCAACATTCATTTAACATTTCAATTCAATTCAATTCAATTTTATTTATATAGCGCTTTTAACAATGGTCATTGTCTCAAAGCAGCTTCACAAA
>JAQMYJ010000003.1:3755524-3772238 GCA_030014305.1 Clarias laeviceps | reverse complement strand
CACCACCTAACCTATCAGAATCCAGAATCCAGAAACACTGTGGTATAAATCCTTTTGATTGCTAGCATGTATGTGCAGATTTGTTTGTAATCCATAACTAATTTCAAAGTCATATTGGAATTGTTAAGTTTGAGAGGGTGTAAATACTTACGCATGTCTCTGTCAGCTAAGAGCCACGGTCAGAAATGCCAGCTGCTCGATTTTGATTGATGTGTCTCCGAGGAGGTTTTTAAGATCACTTGAGTGCCTTTGTGGATACCTGCTGCATCAAGCTGCTTTATGCTCACTGCTCACACACTGCATCCCACCACGGCAGATTAATCCGGTGCTGATGTATGCTGAAAGTATCGTTAAGCATTTTCCTCTCTATTTATCAACATTCCTGTGACCAGGCGCAGGAGCTCGGGTCACTGTGTGGGGATGGAGGAGGACAGGAAAAAGAGGAGAGGTGACTACATGGAGGTCGGTTACTAGATGGTAATAATAATGGCCATCGTCAGCATCATCATCGTTGGCATTAATTCAAATAAACAGCTGTGCTGTAACTGATTTTGTCAATTTTTATATTAATTAAGCTTTAAGAATTGCTACAAGGTCTAACCCTGACCCTAATCCTTACATATTTACTGTTACAAGTCATGTCAGTTCTAAAACAAGTAACAAATTAAACACTTGCCATTGTGCAGTTTTCGGAAAATAATCAATAACCAACCCATAATGTTAATCATTTTTCCTACAACGATACATCCCTAAAGGTTTTATTCATCCAATCCCAACAATTCATTCCCATACATCATCATTTATAAGGTCAGCAAAACGTATCCTGTGAGATAGCCTTTCTTTTCTCTCTGAAGTAATTATTATTTTTTTTTTTTTTACTTAATTTGTATTTTTTTATACAGAAAAAACTATTTATAATTAACTGAGCATATTAACATGAACCAGGCCAATCCTGACCAATCAGAATTGGGAATTCAAGAACTCTATAATATAAAGTCTAATCAATTAATTAATTGGCACAAAAATCAATAAAAAACAGGCCACGCGTGAGTTTCTCATCAGCACCGTAACTCGTAGAGAGAGTGTGTTCATTGTGATGCTCTCTCTACCATTTAATAACAAGCTTTGTGTGGAAAAGCTTATGGGAAACCCATATTGGTTGTCAATAAAGGTCAGAAATGGGTGCATTAGTGTTTCCAGGCTAGAGTGGGATATAAAATAATGCTTTTTATTTTCTTCCCCATTGCACCGATTTAATTACCTCAGCTTTATTCTCCAGTCGTATAACACCCCGCTGAAACAATTCCCAGCGTACCTGGTCGACTTTTCTGCCACATATGCAATACTGAAGCAGATGGAAAAACTGTGATATGATTTGGGAGTACCTCATGAATTAGAGTTATTATAGTTTATTTTTTTTCCCTTTTGGATTGAGACTGTTCACAACTGCTTCCTGCCTCCGTGCTGATGTCCTGGCGTCCAGAAGGCACGTCTGTGTGCTGATTAATGAAATATTTCATTTGAGTATTGCACAATGCTCAAAATTGTCCTTGGCTGCAATTATGTTGAATAAAACAAATTTTATTAAAAGAGATGGCATTTCAAAATCATCATAATTAATATTCATTCTTTTTTTCTTTTTTATACTCCATTTCCCAAACTGTTCATTTCGACATGCTGGCCATGTCTTCTGTGAATATTTAGGTTTATTTTCTCCTTGTCTGTGCTTCCAGTCATTTTTACTCATATCATTCCTGATGTTTTGTTGCTCCCCTGGCACATGTATTACTTCACCACTACATCATAATAATGAATAGCATGTCCTGTTTATCACCATTACCACTTAATATCTAGTTGGGTTTATTAAATATTTGTAAAGTTTTTTTTCCTCCAAACAGAAGATGTGTAAAAAAAAAAAAATTCAAGAAGGATGGGTGAAAAATTAAGCAGTCCATGTGGGGCCATCGACATAAGCAGAAACACAAATATAGACATGAGGGCACCCTGGGGCATAAAGAGACTAAAAAATATTTCACACTTAAACACACTTAAATACTGAGACTGTGTGTAAGTCCCCAACACTAATAGAAAGGCTGTTCCATAACTGTGGAGCTTTTTACAAAAAAGCCCTGGCTCTTGCTGTAGGCTTGATTATACAGCGTGCCAACAAATAACCTGCACCTTTTAAAAGAAATAAGTGTGGCAGATCATACAATACCAAGAGTTGCCTCCGGTACCATGGTGCGAGACCATTTAATTCTCTATAGGTCAAAAGTAGTATTTTAAAACAAATGTGAAATTTTACAGGGAGCCAGTGCACTGTTTAAGTATAATTTCACCCAGAGGAAGAATATGTAGAGAGAAAAACAATGGGCCTAAAATAGAACCTTGCAGAACACCAATGTTACTTTCATTTACATTTTTGCAAACAAGTAATGTTAATTACAAAAATTTAACATAATGGGTTTACACTTCTAAAAAGTATGGAACTATTTCTGATTAATAAATAAATAAATAAATGAACAAATATATGTAAAAAAAACTAATTTAACAGAATGAACACAGGTTAAGTGAACAGAATGATTATGGTGTTTTTTATTTAGAATTTTTGTTTACAATTTAGAATCTGTATAATATCAAACACTGACAAATGACAGGTTTCATTAAATTTAAAGGTAAATTACTGGCTAATCTTTTGCTCTCTCTCTCTCTCTGCTGAGATTGGAAAAATCTTGTAAAAGCACTGATATTTTATTCTAGTTTTATTCTAATTTTATGAGTTGTTCTAGCTGCGTAGATGTTTTTCACTGAATATTGGCAAAAAACAGAATATTAAGTGCCAATTTCCATATAATGTTATTCTGTCAGTATCATCTTTATTTCTTCTCTCTTTCTCTCTCTCTCTCTCTCTCTCTTTCTGTGTGTGTGTGTGTGTGTGTGTGTGTGTTGCACCCACCTGTCTCACCCACGCACCTATGAGCCGGCAAACGAGCCATGTGACATCATCGCAAATGCCTTGTTTACTTGCTTGTTTCAGTGACACTTTCTCTCACACTTGAAACACTTGAGACTGGTGGTTATTGCACTACATAACGCCTACATACCTGGCATGAGCCTTAGAGAGAAGCTTCAAAGGAGTGCTTTTTTCAGTTTTTAACATATAATGTCAAAGTCAGACATTTTGTTCATATTTAAACAATATCATGCAAGCAAGAGAGCTGTACCAAATATCAGATTGGCTGTGCTAATATTCAGTACAACAGCTTAGCAATGCGTGTAATACTGTGTTTATACAACAGTTCTATAACAAAGAAATTAATATTGCTTATCTAATCCTGCATTTCGGGCATAATATGGATGAATATTTTCTTTATTTTGGCTACAAAAATAATTTCTGAAAAAATTTGCGGGTGTTGCCTGTTGTCATGGTAACAAACAACCTGACTGACCGCCTATAGTAAGCAGGTAGAGGGTTTGATGTAATGTATTATAGCTACAGTTGGAATTCTATGTAATGAATACAGAGTCATAAACACAGTGAAATGCCCCAGAGCTGTTATACTGAATTCTGGGTTTTATACTGTACATGTGAACATTATTAGACGAGAAGTTCCAGCTTAGGATACAAGCAACCAACACTTTATATTATTATTATTATTATTCTGTTATTATTAGAATCACATAGTAATAATTAACACTGTAACACATTTAATTTTCTTAGGACAATAATAATAACAAAAGTAATGTTTAGACCCTAATGTCTGCCTCTTCCAAATGGTTGATATATTGCATCATGGTGCGCTATGAACCTATGTAATAGACATACACAGTATCAACTAGTGTTTTTTTTTTTACTTTTTATTTTTTTTAAAGCATACCTCAACCAAGTGGTAGGGATGCGTCAATGGGGTTTTTAATATGATATAATGACTTAATTTATGCTACCAAAAAACTTGAACTGAATGTTAAAGGTTTAAATGGATGAATGCACATAAACAAGAGCACAACTGGTGTCTGAGTATGAACATGAATGAAATGTTCCACAAAATATTAATGATGCAAAATAAAAAAAATAATAAAAAAAATTGGAGCTTGCAAATTACAATGTGGAACTAGAATGCAAAGAAAAGCCTCCCCAACTCAGCAAGTGACCTCAAATCAACATGGCTGCTCACAGCAACAACAATAAACATTTCTTTACTTTAAAAAAAAAAGTTATACTGTGTATCTGCAAATATATGATTTATATCAATCAACATAAAAATACATTAGGATGTTGAGGTTGGAACTGCCATGCAGGAGGTCTAGAGGAAGACCAAAGAGGAGATTTATGGATACAGTGAGAGAGGACATGAAGTTAGTTGGTGTGAGAGAAGAGGATGCAGAGGACAGGGTTAGATGGAGGCTAACTGAAAGGGAACAGCCGAAAGACAAAGAAGAAGAAGAGAGTTTGCTAAATTTATAACCTCGAAATATACAAGTTTGTGGATGAGAAGAAAAGTATACAGTATATCAGTCATTGTTTCTAACTATAGATGCACAAGGTGTCCATGTTCTTTTCGTGCTTTGTACTGTACCTTGAATGCTCAGAAGGTCGCATTTCCAAGTCGAATGCAGAATAATTATGGGTTGCCATAAATTTTTCAAACGAGTGTTTTGCAGAAGACCATGTATTACATATCCAAACTTTGCTTAGTAGTATTACATTTAAAATTAGATTTATTACTAAGATGAGTGCCAATAATTTTGCAGTTGATGACTTTTTTTTTCACTTGTCATTTGGCTTGTCCATGAAAGTAAAGAGACAATTCTTCTCTTTAAACATCAAACACAAAACAAAGAATCAGATCAATTATGCATTCTTGACCTAGTGATGGTGATGATGCATAATAGGCACATTCACAACACGACCCACCGGAATTACATTTGCATTTACATTCCTGTGCTTTTAATGAGAACACCCGTAAAGCACACAAGATGAAAGCAATTAACGGGCACAGTCCCTATGTTAAAAAAAAATCCCAACAATAAAATGCATCATACAGGCAGAACGAAATATTCAGGATATATTCTGCTTTAAAGGTTATTTTCTTGCTCGGATATTATCCAAGTCAACAGGTTTATATATTTTTATTGCAAAGACAAGCTTATGAAACTGTATCTTATTCCACTGCATCTTTCTCCCTGCTTAAATCTGAGCATTTAGCACGGCTTTAATCAAAAATCTCATGTGTTAATACTCCAGAGGAAATGCAGAAGGTTATGAATTATTCAAATGTTTTGACTCACAGCTTTAAATCGCCACATAGACTTTATACAGTTTATAAATTTTTTCTTTCGCTTGATGAATAAAAGATGCAGAGCTGTGCTTTGGGTGCATGTAGTGGGTTTAACAGCGCATGGTTGATCCCCATAGATTGGGTAGACGAGACGTGTTCAGGTTGGCCAGGCTGAGCCGTAAGGGAGGAATGGATGGTGTAAAGACTGTACGCAGGCAGGCGTGATGATGATGATGAGGGCTCACCTGTACACGGTGCAAATCAATCATACCTAATGTGAAAAACCCCTGATTCTTACTGAGTGAACCGATCAGAAATGGAAGCTAAATTTCTCTCCCGGAATGTCTTAAATTTTCCCCCATGTGGGGCAAACATGAACAGAAATAATATATTTATTCCTGCAAAAGAGAAATTATCTAATCATGTGTTTTCATGACTAATGTTTACCTACTGAACAGATTATCAAAGGTTTATGCCACCCCTCATAATTAAAATTCATTCCAATCAGGTTGGATCGGATCAGACTGTTCTGATTTATGCAGGTGTTTACACGATGCAGTTTTATTCTGAATGGGATTATTAGATTATTCCCATTATTAGTAAGATAATACACTTCATATAAATGTAGCTAATGTTCATATGAATGCAAAAATGGAAAATATTAAAATATTCTTTAAAATGTAACATTTTGTGGTTTTGTTTTAAACATATAAGTAGTTTTAAATATATTTTTTAAAAATCTCTTTTGATTCTCAAGCCTATTTTTATAGTTTAAAATTTAAATATGCTCCCAAAACACTTTAATTTTCAACAACTTTAACATTTTAAACTCTTAGGTTTAATACATTACCCTTAAATGTAATGTAAAGGTAAACCCGTATACAGTGCAGTACTGTACTGCTGTGCCTCCCACAGTGCCAGAATGTAAAATACAGATGTTACCCTATATGTACTGTAATTCATGTTTTCTTTGGTATGTGCTGTTGTTTTCCCTAGCGATGCTAATGGGATAGCCGGCTAGGAGCAGTGTGCTGCAAAACAATTAAAACTTAGCGATTTAACAGGCATTTCAAGTGAGTATATTAAGAAATATAAAATATTTATCTGTTATATGTTCACTCTTCGTAAGAAGACGGGAAAGTTGAAAAATTGGTCAGTCTGGCGGAGCTCGGAAAAAAGCAACGTCTCCAAAAAGCAGCGTTTAAAGTCAAAAAAAAAAAAAGAAGATTTATACAGCATTATATTTTATATGGAAGTTGAGCTGAATTTACATCAATATTTACATGGTAAAAATTAGTAAATTATATAGTTTAGTGTTTAAGCGCATATAATTTATATGCACTTAATAATAAATATATATAAATTATATATTCCCATGAAAAAAGCCATAAAAAATTGTGGAGGATATTTGCGGTTTCCATAAAATTGTTCCCGCAAACATTAGTTAGAATCTGTTAACGACTGAGGCCGTAAACTCTGAACCGCGACTTTGCGGGAGTCGACAGTTAATCGAATTATGCAATTAAGACAAATAAGAGTCCATGGAGGTCCATCTGTAAAACTGCATGAACTTTAAAAGTACAGTATCTTCAAGTGCAATTGCAAAAACCATGTAGTTATTATTATTTTTCCAATCGAAGCATATTAACACACTTTACTGCTTTTATAAGATTAGATTAGATTCTCATACAAATCTACTGTAGATTAGTAATGTTAGTAAAGATACAATTCTAGCTATGCGTAAAGAGAAAACGAGTAAAGATGGAATTTTAAGATAAAAGTTATTCTATTTTATTTTGCCTTTATTGTGTCACAATCAGCCATTTATAATTCAACAGGGTGAAAATGTGGTCATGAGCCATATTGTTATCATTCTATGAATATTTATGTTTTTAGCACTAATTATTAATATAATCTCTAATTCCATATTCATTCCCTAATATACAGTAATGATCTTAAACAAAGCCAATCTTATCTCATGGGAACTTCACAATTGAACTCATTCTGTTCTTCACTTTGAGGCGGATTATTAAACTTTGTTCCTCAGCCTGTGTAAGTTTGGCGTGGAAGCCGCTATGGTTCATAATTATAACCTTTCAAAAGGAAACACAGCCCTTTACTCGATGCACGTTCAAAGGCATACTTCATTAACATTTCTAATGCAGCCTTTCATCCTCGCTAATTAGAGATTCGTGAAGCGAGTCTTGCATTTCAAAGGGGGAGAACAGACGAGAGACTGCGTCACCAAGGTTTCTGTCCCTGTCTATACAAACTGCTGTGCTGGCTAGGTCAGTTGTCTGGTATAGCAGCTGATGATGACTGATTATTTATTATGAATCAACTGTAGAGTACATGCTAAAATTTTCTTACTTTGGATTGTACAGTGCATTACATAGCTTATTTCTCAACGTTTTAAATATTTTTCTTTGAAGTAGATGTGTAGATTGTAAGAAACAGGATGTGGAAGAGATTTTTGAGCATTTATCTCTGAAAAATGGGGTGGGGGATCCAGTTTTGTATTTGGATAATGTCATTGTAGGTTTGGCCAAATACTTTTGTTCATGTAGTGTAGATGAAAATATGCAAAAGATGCCTTTCACATGCCATGAAATACAATAACTCATCATTTGTATGTTGATTTGCTGTACATGCTGGCTTTTTTCATTCAATATTTATAAAATAACATTAGTTTATTCAGAAGATAGATGTTTTAGACGCCAGTGGTACTACGGATACTACACTACAGCTAATTTGTGAAACCTTGTAAGAATTGTGTTTTGTGTATTAAAAAACTGTTTGTTATTTCTTAAATTCGCTTTTTGGCTGCGATGCTCTGCAGGAGCTTTTTCGCTAAATTTGTCTGCCTTTGTTTTCCATCTGGACTGTGCGCGCCAGGCGTGCAGTCGCACCGCTCTCGATGGTGTGTTGCAGATGTCACGGTTCAGCCTTAATCCTATTTCTCAGCCAGGATTTGTCACCCATCGATAATGATTCTGCAACACCATCTCCGAGAAAGCGTGCAATCTGAACCATCTGACTGATGTGTTGATGGGATGCTGTTTGCCTCGCCATGCTGATAAGCTCCACATGCATACGCTCATGCTTGTGGGAATGCAGTGGTGGAAATCATATTATCAGTGTTATTACTGGTTTGTTTATTAGCAAGTTTGGTGGTAACCATAAGTCTATAAAAATAATGCAAAAATGTATTTGGGAATGCCATGCAAATTCAGATTCGGTTCTGTACATGCTTTAGTTGTGTTTCTAAAAGCACCATTTGAATTATGCAAATGGAGTGTGTTAAGTTTACACCTCCAAGATGGAGTTGATATGTCTGAGATGGATTTTTCAATAGACCACTACCTTAAACTGGGTGCTTTGTCTTGGAGCCAGAAAACAATCGTGGGTAGATACATTGCAAAATGAATCCATGTTTTTCTGATATGGAAAAACATGGATTCCTTTTTTTTTGAAAATGTACTATTTATCTCTTAAAATCCAGAGCATTTTAGCCAATTTTTTTATTTTTATTTTTTTTTATTCACATACATGTATATATGGGGTCAGGATTGTGCAATATAGAGTGACATCCTTTTTTTAGCACAACATGAGCAATACGATGAACTGAATTTCATTTAAATTTAACAAAAATAAAAATGGATCACATACTGTAGGCAAAGGTTGTTTATGGTTGTTTTTGGTTGTTTCTATGACCAAAATAATAATAATAATTGGCTTATTTTGAGAGTTCTACATTTTTGTGAAATCATTCCCATATTCCGGTAGTAAAATTTTACACATTATAAAAGCAATTATAACTTTTGTTATTCCTGCACGCTGCTTAAGTGTGAATTATCATGTGTTTTTCTTGCCTCTATTTTCTAGCATTTTTGTTTTATAGTTTTCTCGTTGCCAAGTTCTCTGTGTTTTCCTTATTTTCTCGTCTCTCGATTTGGATTGGCGCTTCGTTCTTTAATTTCCCGGTTACTAAACGTAGGCTTCTTCTTTTGATTACAGCTCTCATGTTGCGATTTGGCTCTCTGACGCCTCACTGGCCAACTTCCCATTTTTGATCTTCACGTCAGCCTTTCGACCACACTTTTGCCTCACGCTGAAGTCCCTCATCTGCACTTGGATTCTTCTCGTTCTAAAGAGCCAAGACACTCTTCTCGGAGCGCACCGAGAACTACTTAGCACCCGACGAGGCCTTGCTGACGTCATGACCCGGCTGACGGCTCCAACTCTCTTCTGTTCAAGGCAGAGATCTCAACATGCAACGAGAACCATGCCTACCTGCCCCCCACACCAATGAAGGAGATCCAGGTATGTGTTGCTCTTTCCTCTCCCAGTGCTCTTTGATCTTTGCACTGCAGAGCTCCACCTTCTACACAGAACACTCCTCTCAGGATGGGCCCGGGAGTGGAGCACTGCATTCTGGGATGTCCATGAACCTTTTAGTTTCAACTTTGAGGAGTTCTTTAAGGAGATCAGGAGGGTGTTCGATAGGTGATGTCACAGCAGAGAGGCTGGACGTAGGCTACTGGAGCTTGGCCCAGGTTCTCACTCGGAACGATCAGGCATTGATCAGGAATTGATCAGGCATTTTCAAGGTTCTGTCGGATGCATATCAGAACAGGAGAGAGCTATGCTGCTGGCAGGACCCGCATCGCACATCCAGAGGAGCATTTGAGAGGGAGACCAGTGGAAGGCTGCCTTCAACAACCCAATGGGACTGAAGGCAGTTATGAGTCCTGAGTGGTCCAAGTGGAGGGAGCCTAGTTCTACTGTGGGAAATAGGGTCGTCTACTTAAGAGCTGCCCAGTAAAAAAGAGGAGCCCTCAAGTTCAACTGGGAGCATTTGAGGGCACGGCTCCAAAAAGACTCCCAGACCAACACTGGCTGCTCCCCGTCTTCCTCATCCACCTGGTGTAGGCATTGACCAACTCAGGTTCTGCAATTTAATCAAGGCCGTCTTCTTCTTCATGGCCAAAAAAGGTGGTTCCCTTCATCTATGTATTGATTATCGAGGCCTAAATGACATGACGGTAAAGAATCGATCCTCCCTCCCGCTGATGTCCACCACATTCAAACTCCTCCAGGGAGCCAAGCCTTTTACCAAATTGGATCTGTGGAAGACCACCTTCAACAACCCACCTTGACAGAATTTGTAAAACAAGACGGTTTTAATTATAAAAGCAATGTCATATTATCACCACGGCTATGATATCTTCTGCACCCTCATGCCTCAAGCCATATCACAGCCATTCTAATATTCAAGCACAATAGAACTCTCTCTTATAAGATATTACTTAAGGAGAATTTACATTAACACCTCTTTCTGTTTTTAAATATTCCAGGACTTACACTTTAGAGAGAGTAAGCCTTTAGTACATCATGCCACTGGCTAATTTAATCTTTCAGTGACTGTGTTCACACAAAGATTAGCTTTGTATTGTCTCTGAATCAATATTATATGTTATATTACGATGGTCCTGTTGTTCTCAAGGATAATCCATAATAAACCATGCTTGGATGAATCATCTTACTGGCTTTCTAGTCTGTAGTTATATCATTTATTCAGGTGTTGAATGGGACAGAAACACAGTTAATACATTTACATTTAAACAGCAACTTAAAATCTCCATCGAAACCAGAGAGTTTATTGTCTGTGAATGCAATTAACCTAACACACTGTTAAAGCAAGAAAAACATGTCACGGGTTTCTTTATATATAGCTTTGTATTATTATTTTTAAATCAGTGATCATTTAAGTGCCTAATACCATTTGTCAATTTACAGTGTTATCTAGTGCTATACCATAATGTGATAAAAATATTTGCACCCTTCATGAAAATACCAAAAGAGAATTTAATAAAATGAAGACTATGTATCATCATAAAAATGTTTAAATTAAGCAATATACAACTGTTCTACATTTCCTTCTATAATAACAGTTGCAGGAGAAAGACAACCTTCTAACTGTTTCCTCAAAATGCTAAGCATACTATAGCATTATGAATAAGTCTAAACAAAATGGGTATTTGTGGTCTCCTTTTTAAACCTCTGTTGTTGTCAAATACTGTATGAAGTTGGATACGATACATAAAATGCGATCCTTCTAAATAGGAAAAAAAACAAAAAAAAACAAAATACATCTCTTTAAGCTCGGATGCTGTAAACTGGAGGTACATGATGAAAAATGACTGCATATAGTGAAAATGTTCCCAAACCCACTGTAAAATATGATGGTGGACCAGCTCTGGGGCTGTTTTTGTTACGCTCTCCAGGGAAGATGTCACCAAAATATATACAGTATATATAAATATATATGTATGTATGCAAGGCCTCTTGTGGAGGGAATAAAACCTCCTCAGGGCATCGCTAAGCCACCATCATGCTTTAAAGCAGCAAAATATGTTGCTGATGTGACAAGAATAAATAATGACTTATTTTAGGGTGCTAACATTGATACTGAAGACCATGTTGAATTCAGAGTGCATTTTACATTGATTTCTATAGGTTTTTTCCCTTTTATTTTACTCTCACTTAAAAGGGTTGTCGAAAAAATGTCAATAACGACAACCAGTTGTAATTATTTTTTATTTCATTCATTCCTTTTATTTAACCAGGCAAAACGGTGTCCTGAAAAATTTGACATCATTGGAAATATAAATATCTGAGTAATTACTGTATATGTCCTAGGCAAAATTAACTAAGGTTAATGTTGAAAAATTTTAAAAAGTTCCAATGGATATAGATTTTATAACCGATTTCACAAAACTTCACAAATGTTCAGTTTGCGCATCGCCTGTGACACAAAACATGACAACACATTCACTCACATGAATCCCTCATGTGCTGAACTGTAGCAAGGGGCTTTTCTTCCCCCCAAATGTAAACATTGTGGTTCATGTAAAATGTATAATGCGTGTAAAATGTGACATCACTGAAAACAAGACACTTTTCAAACTCTTTATCTTCAAGTTTCTGTTGCATAGCACAATTAATTGTAAAAATTTAAACTTAGTTTTTATACATCTTGTTAAAATTTTAGATAGTTTGAGCGAGAATTGACTATGTTCTTAGCTTCTGAAATAATGTCTAAATCTTTCCATTTTAATTTGTTATTTATTTTAATTATGTATTTATTTATTTATTGTTTTATTGTTTTACTTTGTGTATTTTATTTTATACTTTGTCTGCTTTTATAGTCTGCTTCTATGTCTGCAGCTATTTTAGACTTGTACAGCACTTTGGTTAACTGTGATATGTTAAATGTGCTTTAAACATAAATTTGACTTGACTTTTGACTTTGACTAGTTAAGATTCTTAAGAAAAATCAAGGCAGCAAATTCAAATAGCAAAAGAACAGTTATACACAATAAACCAACAGTACTTTACTACAACACAATAAAATGCACATATTAGAGTTAGGGTTAGGATGTAATTGAAGAAATTAAATGAATGTGATTTAAAAAACAAATCCACTAATATGCAGAAACAGACTATTGAAATAAAAAGCACATAACTAGATACAGTAGAATTACCACAAAAACAATATTAAAATATACACGATCAATAAACTTAGGAAACAAAAACATTCCCCAAGAGTGGTATCCTCCACATCCTTTAACAGTGATTTAAAATTCTCAGACAGTGATCAGAATCTAAGCCGTATTAATGTGTATTTGTTTTTGTTCTACAATTTATCTGGCCATACTTTACGTACATAAAGCCTGTGAATGAATCTCGCCCACCAGCTCTCTCTCGCTCAATCACCGCCCGCCATCTGTGTGCCGATGCTTCATACAGCGTTTGCACTTAAACTCGTTAATCAGATGTTCAGCGTCCGCCTACGTCCCTCTTCAGTTTCAAAGCTAATTTACACCATAATAACAGGTTTGCACTACAGTAGCTTTCAGTATTAAAATTATACACTTAGCCCTTTCTACATATAACAATTGAGGTTTCGGATTTGTATCAACTAAACCCATTGTGAAACCGAAGGAAGGACACGCTCTAAAATGGAAGCGTGCATGTCTGTCTTCATAACAATAAACTAGGCCTACTTGTAAAAAATGTTAATGTAATCAATCTGCTTTTGTTACCCAAAAAAAGACAGGTTATTGTGTTTGTCTACGAAGATAATAAACCTTTTTTTTTTTTTTTTACTTTAAGGTGTACAGATGTGAAACAAAACCCAATCTAACACGATTCAAGGTGACTCTTTATTTAAATTTAACTCACTCACTTATAAGAAGGAGTCTAAAAGGGTAGATGCAGGAATACTCATGCACACACACACACACACACACACACACATATGATTTTAGCATAAATAGAGCTGAATGAAATGTACTGTGATGTCGCTGGTTGATTAATACTAAGTAGATTACTTGAATCAAGAATTAAATAGGCCACCGGAGGACACCGGGAACGCGACTGCAAATGAGCAGTGGCCGAGTGTCAGCCCAGACTTCATCACATTCACACATTACTCTGGAACGACAAATCTGTCTGCTAGGACATGGCGACAGCCCAACCCTGATGAGACCATGTCTCAGGCATGATATGCAACAGAGCAGATGAGCCACTTTTGACCCAAAAATTCTAATTCCAAACAAGCGCTGCCTGAATTCGGGCCATTTTTACACCATCGTCCAAATGCCATAAAAACCTCAATGTGGCTGCTTACAGATGGCCTGCAATACACTCGCCGTTGTTATGACTGGCAATAACTCAACCATATTTGGCGGAGATTTTAGTGTCCATTATGTGAATAAAACCAAACTCCAAAGCAACTAAACCATTCTTCTTGTTCCTTCTCATTACAGCCATGTGTTTAGGGATGCATAACAACAGCAGACAAAGCAACAAGTCTATTAATCGTAAAAAAAAATAATAATAATCTCGACAACAGGCATTTAAATACACACTAATATCCTAGCATTAATCACCTTTCTAAGAAGGCTGTACGGATAACGACCCTATGAATAAATTCATAACACTTTAGAATGCACTTAGAGTGTTCAACATCCACAAAACAAGTTTGTTATTTTTTTTTAGTAAATCTGTGAATATAGAAGCGTTATACAATAGTTAGTTCTGACAAAGTAATTAGATTGGATGAGAAGCATTCCATGAGTACTGATATAGGACATAACAGCACTGGAACGTTTATTTATACTCATCACTCCTCTTCATATAGTATGTTCTAATAATCATTAACCCCTGATCAAGGGCATTACTGTAGTGGTTGAGTGGAACAAGGGATTCTACACGCTACAGAGCACACTAGCTTTTCATTTAATGTCATTTGGTATTTAACACCATATCCTCGGTATTTAGCAGATATCCCAAAGCAGAAGAAGAGAAAGTACAATGTAAATCCTGTAAATCTCTGTCCATCAAAGGACTGTCCACCACCTCTATGGTTTGTTCTTCTCAGCTTTTATCTACACATTACCAGTAAGAATTTAAAACTACTTTCACTCCTGTTAATAACACTAACTGTCGGACACTAACTGTCAGTCCCCAGCTTCACCAGTCGCGGTTAGTTTGTTTTACCAGTTGCAGAAGGGTATATGTTGGCGGAACAAAATATCTGGTTGAATAAACAAACAAGTCATAATTCATTGATAATAAATGCCTTCTGTAGAACTGTTGTATGAAAGCAACATCACACTCACACGGAGGTTGTGCTGTATTACTGTAATGTCAGCATAGCTGGGATATCTTCAGTATTTGGGCCGTGTTGGAACCAAAGTATTTATTTTTTTTGTTATTGAATTTTTTAAATAATCCAAATTAAGCATCACTGTATTAATCAGACAATAAAATATATGACGTATTGTCTTTATCCAAGTCATAATAACAGATGAGCACGTTCTACTTGAACTGATAACACACAAATTGTTTCATTTATAAATAAATCATATAAATTCTGGCAATGTAGATTGGGAAAAAAAAAGATACAATTATTCTCTCAACAGATTAATAGTGAATGTGGTTATGCGATTTTCATAAACAAGAAACTAATGTGGACTAAATTAAACTAGTGGCATAACATGACCAAATATTGCTCTTATTTTTTTATTGTTGAAACTCTTATTACATACTATACCATACCGGTAGTATGTACAGTACTACAAAATCAAATAGTGTACAGTATGTACAAACATACCATATGTTACCTGCTGAACTTTGGTAGCCACTGTGGTACACAGTAAGGACCTTGGTATTCCCTAAAATAAAGTGGTACACACCATACTACTACGACTGTACCTACCCTGGTACTCTACAAAGTGACCACCATGGTAATGTCTAAATTACCTTAGTAACACTATGGACTATTTTGGCATCCAGTATAGTTTAGGCAAGTATACTATAGTACATACCATAGGAAAATTTCTTGTGGTAATTTATGTATAATACACTTACACGCAAGTGATTCAAACAGTGCATTTTCCCATTGTTGTAATACTTATCATAAGCGCACATGGTTTGCAGCTTGTCTAATAAATTAATTGGGCTAGTGGACCAATAAATTAAGTGTAGAATAAAATTTGAGTGACGCGACCAGAGAAGGGAACCGAAAGCAGTGCAAAACAAGTTGATCTTAGGAAAAGTGATCAAGAAGATTAGCCAAGTCAGAGTAAATACATCATCTGATGAAAAAAACAACCAAATGCCAAATGATATTGAAGTTTCTGTTACTTACTAGATTTGCTATCTAACTAGATAGCTTGTGTTAATTCACATTTTCTAGCTGCATAGGTAACTATCCAGAGCACTTAAATACTTGCTAAGTGCTGTTGTATGCAGCACTTAGATATACACCATTTAACTTTCTACTAAACAATAAAGTGATATTTAAAGTACAAAAAAAAGATTTTATGTTGTAATAATATTGCTAGTTAGTCTACATTACATATGCATATGTATGCACATCACATGCATACAATTGTGCAGCTGTAAAATGCTGATATACAGTAAGCACACGTTTTGGCTGACATAAGGTTGCAGATTAGATATTATTATGCTGTTTCCTATGGTTCCTGTAAAAATCTCAGGATAACATACTGGAAATTGGGCCTCATCTGACTCCAGAGTGTTGTCTTTCAGCAGGGAAACTGCTTTATTTTGATTCATACATTGAGGAACCTCTGTATTTATAAAGCTGTGGTAGGACCTCCAGTCAACTACGGGCAATTTGGGGACACTAATTAGCCTAATCTGCATGTCTTTGCACTGTGGGAGGAAACTGGAGTACCCAGAGGAAACCCACCAAGCACGGAGCATGCAAACTCCATGCACACTGTTTTGCTGCATTTAATAAACATTACCTAAACCACACACATAGGGAATGTCTATATGCAAAGGACGAAACATTACCGGTGTCAAATTCTGTAAAGATAAGCGCAAGACTCACCTTA
>JAQMYJ010000003.1:3731647-3750035 GCA_030014305.1 Clarias laeviceps | reverse complement strand
AAAATATTTGGCGTGTTTGACACACACGTGCTTCACAACCGGTCACGAGGAATCGTTTCCCATAGCGCTTTCGCGCAACATCACGTTCCCGCTTTTTCAGGGAACAGGGTTACAGTAAAGTAACCCGAGACGTTTTCTAATAGCGTAGAATTTTCACAAATATCAGAATTGTCTAGCCAAACCCTAAACTGACATTTTTACAAGTTGTGAAATAAATTCAGTGATGTTTAGATTAACGTTCTATAAGAATTAACAGTCTAGGAGAATTTTCAGGGACAAAGCAGAATTACTGTTACTACCGTGATACCAAACACTTTCCAATAACCACACATCCCAAAGTGTTTTGTTCCTCTTATACTACAGCAATCTGGCAACTATTCCAATTTAAATCCAGTATTGAACAGTCAATTTTATATCTTATCCTTTTAATTTCATAAAACAAGTTCTCACTTAGATTATAGCAGCTATAAACAGTCATTCCTTTGGCAATCCCTCTCTATTTTCTTTATAACATTTAAGACAAAAAGAAACCATCCTGAAGACATGTCCACTGCAAATAAACATCAGCTTTATATCCTAATCATCCCATATTTGTTTACTTTTGTGTTAATTAACACCCTGACTCTATGTGGACAAAAGGATTTGGTCCAAATTACTGGAAGCTCTGGATAAGCCTGGATTGCCTGGATCACAAATCAGAATCACAAAAAGCTTTATTGACAAGTTTTCTGTTGGTGACAAAAGCTTCCATAGACGACAACACACACAAAAAAAATTTTAACAAATGGAGTTGGATTATTATCAAATAACTTAAATAAATATTGCACATCTTGATGTTCACAGTGGGGAGAACATTTAATTGTTCATGAGGTAGATTGCCTGGGGAAAAAACTGTTCTTGTGCCTGACTGTCCTGGTGTTCGGTGCTCTGTAGCGTCGGCAGGATGACAAAAGTTCAACGAAGAGGTGGCTTGGATATGAGGGGTCTAAAGTGATTTTCTGAACCCATTTTCTCACTCTGGATATCTCAGTTCCAGTTCATCCCAAAGGTGCTTTGATGGGGTTGAGGTCAGGTCTCTGTGGGGGCTGGTCAAGTTCTTCTACACCGAGCTTATCAAACCATGTCTTTATAGTCTTTTATAGTACAGTCATGTGGGAATAGAAAAAGGCCTTCCCCGAACTGTTGCCACAAAGTTGGAAGCATAGCATTGTCCAAGGCCGTGTCCACACGTAGACGGGTATTTTTAAGATTTTTCTATGTCATTTTTTAAAATAATTCTGTCCACATGACCTACGTTTTAAAAATATCATTGTCCACATCAAAACCCAAAACGCTCTGTTAAGTGCTGTTTTGAGCGTCCCTAATCAACAGAGGGCCTAGGAGCCAGGATAAAACATTACCGGTTGTGCTTTGTAGAAGCCCGACTGGGTCTCGTCCAAAACCGCTTTCGCTGTCTGCAAGGTCTGTGTCTTTGGAGATTTGTATGAAGCAGCAGTGAGCTTTGTAGTACATTCAGGCACCTCTGTTAGTCACAAGGTGGCATTACAACAAACCAAAATCTCAGTTTCCCCTGTCCACACAACGCCACTGAAAACAGCGTTTTGGAAAATCTTCACTTTGAATGGGGTTTTCCAAAAGCTCAGTTTTCAATGACCAAAACTGCATTTGCATGTAGACAAAAGGCCAAAACCGCAGATAAAAATCCGGTTTTAAAAATACCAAGATGTCTTGGTGTGCTGAAGCATTAAGATTGGGCTTCACTGGGGATAAGGGGCCTGATTGAAACACCTGAAATTCAATAATTAATAGGTTTGGCCAAACACTTTTGTCCATATAGTGTATGTTGAAACTTCTCCCAGATATAAGTTCCCAGCATGCACTTCAGCACTCTTATTGTCCTAGTTGTCTTCACCTGCACCTTGTTGAGTTTCATTAGTTTGTCTATTTGAAGTCTGTGTTGTAGATCTTGCCTTGCATCTATTAGCTTCTCTGTTAGTTTGTCTATTAATGTTACCCTGTTGTGTTTGCCATAGTTGTTGTTAGCATTAGCATTAGCCTTAGCCTGTGGTTCCTATCCATAGTCCTAGTATTCATGTTCATATTTAGAGCTTGTATTTTATTTATCATGTTAAAATTTGATTGCAACAAACAACTGTCTGCACTTGCATCCTGCCTCGCTTTCATTCATGCCTTCGAATTCACCTTTAGATTGTTACAAAGTGCTGACAATCGAGACATTTAAAGGGCACCTGCTGTATTATGCAAAAATCACAGTCACACAGCAGTAGCACATTTAGGGTGTGTTGACAGCTGTAGTACAGTTCTTTTGGTTCAGTCCAAAGCATAAATAGATTTTTTTTATTTTAAAGTCCTGGTTCTTTTACCGTTCTCTCTGGCATTTTGAACATCAGACCAAAAGACACAACAGAAATCATGTGGATTATATACAGAAAGCACACATGCATAGCTCAAAATATAATGAATCAAACGTCGACAATGTGCATTTCGTTTTTATCCAGCCAACCGCCACTGGCGACTACTTCCCAGCGTGTGATAGTACAGCAGGGCTGCGTTCAAAAACATATGATTTCTCATTAATTCATTCAACTGTTGTACTCTCGTGAACGTTTCACAAGCACTCTTGTCAGTGAACGCAGCCCCGTCGGGCTATCATGTGCGCTCCTGCGCTGTCCATAGTGAATGTCCTTAGATGCTCATAAAATGTAACATTTAATTAGGCAGTGTTTAATTAAGCAATGATGTACATTAGATATTAATGTTAGGTATATTTAATTTATGTTTTTTTTACTTCACAACTAGTCCAGTACATTGATAACTAACATGCATGACGGAGCTAGGACTCGTCTAATACGCTAATATTGATGTGACAAATGCAGAGCGGACCAGTGAAAGTTCTCAGGTACATACATCATTATCAGATAAAGCTAGCAAACGTCCATGGTGTGTTCACATTTTAATCAAACTGCACCAGAGTTGGTTTGGAACCGGACTGAGATGTACCTTTTAAAGCAGTCTCAGTTCCCTTGCTCAGTGCGCACCGAGGTTCGGATGGCAGCGTCCACATTTGTACAAGTGAAACATACTAACAGAGCAACCGCACCAGAGTTTGTTTATATCAAACCAAACATGTCAAGTGTAAACATTTCCCTTAGATAGACACTGAAATGACGCATCTGGATGAGGAGTGAAACAGACGACTTTTGAAGTATGCAAGATTTTTTTTAAAATATCAGCTGGAGTGTTAACTCACATTTGAGGGAACCCTGATAACTGTGTTAACTTGTAATAGCAACACATTGGACCTTTAACCATAAATAAATGCCTCCTGACTAATAGTGTATTCAATTACATCTTTTTATTTTTTTAACAAACACAAAATTTAAGTTATAACTACAGAAATGTAACTACACAGTAATGTAAACTTCTGATATGGAGCTATGGATCTGCTTATATAAAAAATAAAAAATTTATCTACAACTTTTGACCAATCAGAATTCAGGATTTAACAGCGTAATGGTATAAAGTTTTCAGTTACCACACATGACACTAATATTAATTTGTTACTGGTGGCATCAGAGTTTACAGGTTTCTCCATAGCGCACTCTCTCTCTCTCTCTATGTCTCTCTATCAATCACACAGGTATAGTGTAAATTATACTCTACTTAAATACAGATTGTTTTGAGGCTGTGGATAGAGACTGGTGGCTCACAGGGCAGAAAATAAACCATTTGTCTCTTCATTGTCTACTTTACCACTGTGAGATGAAGCAATATAAATCACAGTCTATCGAGCATGAAGACATGCCCCATGTCATTTATGAAGCATGCGGTAAAATTCAATTTGTAACGAAGCGACATGATCGAGGACTGACTCTAATTTATGAAGCGCTCCTCAGGATTTGAAAAACCAGGTTTCATTTTGCTTTTAGAGTGCGGCTCAAAATTACACCATGGATTTGCAGATGACGAGTTCTTCCTTTAACCTAGAACGATTTTCTCCTTATTTCCCGACCGTCACAAGGTCCCAGCCTAATTAGCATGCACCATCCTTGAGTCAGGTGGCATACTTGGAGTAATTAAAGTAAAATATTGAGCAGACACTGAGGATCTGGAGTGTCCTTTTTGTTTTCATTTCATATCCAGCTCATTACCAATGGCACAGACTCAATTAATAACCCAGGAAACATTTGTCAAGAATTCAGCGCACTCTCTTGGGAATCTCAGAAAAAAAAAGAAACAGGACGAGCACGCAAATGAGGATGAAATGTCTTTTCGGAATGTAGAGCCATATGGTGCATATTGAAGGAGAATTCAGAGTTTCGCCAAGGACGGAACTGTACAGAGATTTTTCCATTAAGTCTTTATTCTGCAAAGCAAAACAGAGAAGAAAAAGAGACCTGTAATGTGAAAAGTAATAGCACAGGCTCCTATTAACGTGTATGTCATTAACAAGACTGTTTGAAGGTTATCAAATGGAGATAAGTACAGGGGTGAGTTAAGAATTATCCGCACTCTGGCTGTAGAATTTATTTAAAATAACTTTTACAAAAGATAAATACAGAATTTTTTCGACATAATCTCTCTGCCGTTTAATACAATTTGTCCATCTGTCAACAAGCTCTCATATTCCCTCATTAAAAAATGTTTTAGTCTGAGCTGTGAGCCACGAATGCGCTGCTGTCTTCAGTTCTTCATCAGAAGTGATTCTTCGTTCTCGTAGGGCTACTTTCAGGGGCCAGACAGGTGGAAGTCCAATGGAGCAAGATCAGACTATAGAAAGGATGGTTTAACACATCAAAACCAAGTTTTTGCAGAGTGTCGACAGTTTGGGCAGAAGTGTGTGATCAAGATCACGAGACCCTTGGATAGCCGTCCTCTGTGTTTAATCCGAAGTTTAGTCTTCAGCTCTTCAATAAGTGTCTCACTGTAACGAGCACTGTCGATTGTTGAACCTTTTTCCTGATAATGTTCCAATACTGGCCCTTGAGAATTCCAGAAAACTGTAAAACTGTTTTTTTGCTGATGGTCGACTTTTGAACTTTTTCTCTGTCGGCGATTGAGGATGTTTCCGTTCCATACTCTGCCGTTTAGTCTCAGGCTCGTAGTGATGAATCCGTGTCTCATCACCAGTAATGATTCTCTTTAAGAAACTTTCACCTTCCCTAGAATATTGCTTCAAATTTTGTGTGCAGATCTGCAAACGCTTCTGTTCACGCTCTTCCATGAGTTGTTTCGGTACCAGGTACACCCTCAGACCACAATAAACAAATCACTGCTCTTCTTTCGTGCAAATCACAAGTGGGGCATCCATTTTTGCTCGCACCACAGTTACATATGAACTGATGTAGTAATAATAATAATGAAATAATTTGTCACGTGTACCTTATAGCACAGTGAAATGATTAACATGTTCACAACACAGTGACTGGGAAGACAGTAGCCTTGAACAAAAAACGCTGAATGCGGTCAACAGAAGTTTTAAGATCATTTTTGACTCACCCTCGTATGATTTAAAATATATGATTGCTGATTTTATTAAACACAGATTAAGACCATAATTATTTGTTTATAGTTACATATAGTAAATGTAATGTTATATAATGTTAGCTATAAACAGTTGTTTGACACCACTTGTAGTTACTGAAGATGTCCCAAAAATTGTAGCTTTAGCTGATACTGTGTTCCATCTGTGTTAACGTTATCTACATATGTGGAGACAAGTCCTTGCTGCTATAGAAACAATAATGTATTAAAATATTTTATTAAACTTGGAACAATAAAATGATCTTTAACCAATCAGAATTTAGCCTTTAACAGAAATAGTAAGTTTGAGTAATTTTATTTTGTTTTCTTCCCGTCTGGTGTAATGCTGAAAGTCAATCTTTAAATTTTAAACACACAGAAGTTCTTTGGTTGTCCCTCTGCAGGAATTCATGAAGGTTCTTTATAGAAACTTACGACAAAGTGTTTGCTTATCAGGACGTCTTCTGAGAAGAAACCTCACGAATTTCAGTTTTCCTACAGTCTTTTTTAAATATGAGTTCTTTTTCTTAAACTTTTTAAAAGAATTCTTACTTTGAATCTTTGAGAGACCAATGAAGAATTCTCAAAGGTTTGCTTGATAATTAGAGCTTGCATTCAGCAATATGAAATTTGGTAGAAGCATTACAAACTAAAGAACATTTTGTGAATGGTTTCTTGAAGATACAACAGTATCAAAAATCATGAGGACCAAAATATGTAAAAATATTTTTTGTTGTATAAATAACAAATTTGTATGATTTTGCAAAATGCTATAACTCCACTCTCACAGTTCAAACAATGGTTAAATCAGCCTTAACATTAAAACCACCTACCTGTAGGTTTTAGGTTCTCCTTTGTGCCACCAGGGTGGCTCTGCCCCCACAGAGCATGGCTCCAAGGGCCTCCGTGGGTGTGCTGTAGATTGCCAGTGGGGCCTCAATGGTTCAGACTTGTTTGCCCAGTGTGTCTCATGGGAGCTTGATCGGATTGGGATCTGGGGAGTTTGGAGGCCGGGTAGGTGGCTTTGTGCTCTTCCCCTGCTGGGCCCTGGTGCATTGGGTGTTATCGTGGCCAGCATCGACTTTTTATGTTATTTGTGCTTCATTGGCTTTTCTGTGGGATAGAACCGGACAGGATGGCCTCTGGTCACCCCGGGCATGGGTAAGCCTCGGGTTTCCATGATCCAGTGTGTAGATAATGATCAATGTTGTTCAGTCCACCTGAGTGGTGTGTGTGTGTGTGTGTGTGTGTGTCTTGTTTTCCTGTCCTTGTCCTGGATTTAAGAATTTTGATTGTGGACTTTGTGAGAATAATCATCATGCACAAAAAGAGTTTTTTGCATAAAACACATACTGTATAACCATTACCAATGTACAGATACACAAATATTACCAATATTTACCTTTTTTATGGCATATGGCTTTTTGTGGTTTAAAAGTAGGTTATGATAAATTATTAAAGAAAATCACACAGAATAATTTAATAGAGACTGTATGGACCAAATTATGTGAATGTTTGACCCTCAACTCAATATGTGGCTTTTTCTCAAAATTGTGCCATAAAGTTGCAACCATACAACTGTACAGAATATCTTTCAGTGCTGTAGCAGACTGAGAAACTGTCCCTTCACAGGAACCAAGAGGCCCAAACCTGCTCGACAATGGGCTTGTGAGCATTCTCCACATCTTCTATGAGCTTCTGGAAATGCTGACTGTAAAAATACTCCCATTGTGAGTGCAATGAATGAAGCAGAAATGCAGTTTGGTAAATTACATGCGCTTTGTCACATATTGTACTTTTCTGCTTCATTGTATGTTGGTTTTCAAGCCAGGATTGTGTTAATTCTAACAGTTTACAATGCACAATTATGCATTTAGTTGCATTTTCTGAAGTTGGTGTTTGTGAAGTGTTGGTGTTGGTGAAGTTTAGTTCCCTGAAACCCTCACAGTGACTAAAAGAGTGTCAGAGTGCACACTGAAGTGCAAGAGAGTGCTGTACTTTTTTTAATATGCGTGTTTTTCAGTTATTGGTTCAGGATGTTCCCATTATGACATTTTCACCGGCTTCACCATGGCGAGGGGAAAATAAGGTGCCAGGTCTGCATTTGCTACAGTCCCATGCCATTTTCAGCTTCCATCACTTGGAGTTAAAAGCACAGTGAAATAACATTGCTCATTTTGAGTCTAAAAATAAATGACACTCCTCATGCCCAAGGCTTGCCAGGCTGACTCTGCAGAGGATATGTACAAGCGTGGTTCTGGAGCTTGCTGAAAAAAAGAAAAAAAAGAAAATGAAAGATGTAATTCATGGCATAGCCACCTACGGAAAAAAGCAGACGAGCAAAGGACAGTGAGGGCCATTCGCAGCTTTAATTAAAGGATTGCAGATAATATGAGACTTAGTGAAGTAGCCCTCAGATCGCGTCGATCTAATCTGAACGCATTAAGGGTCGTCGTTTGAAAGCCCTCTACATTTGAGAAAAAAAGCAAGAAGATCTTCTTTGCATATTATAACTGATGTATGATTCTGGTTTACGTAAGTGTCTCATTCGGCTCATATCGCATTGTGTAAGAGGAATTTTTAAAGAAAATCTTTTTTTTTTTTTTTTATCTCCAGTGCACACATGTCTATGTAGGTGGCTGTTCTTTGTAACTTAGCACTTAAATACATATATAGAGTGTTTGCTCTGCCCTTGAATTAAGGAAACAAAGCTTTACAGTGTTCTTGTTTGTGGTTTAAATGTTTTTTTTTCTTTTCACTGGTATAAAAGCGATGTCTATACTCACAACCGCACTGTCTAATCTGCATAATACAACATTTTCAAATACAAATGTTCACTGCATTTTATTGTGAAATGTGCCTAAATGTAAACAAATTTCACTTCCAGAATGTTCAAAGGTCAATGTATTATTAAGAAATCAATGATGTGATGTAAACCAGTGCAAAGTTACTGTTCCAGATGCTGATCATTGTTCCTATAGCACCATGTCCTGAAGTGTTTCATTCTTCCTATACAATACCAAAACAAACTTTTATCATTTTTAATTATTAATGAACCAGTGTTTCATATGCTGTCTGGGCACAAAAGTCACAAATAATTGACCTGCATCAATCAATGAAAAAGTTTAAATAACTGGAATTGGGTTCAAAACTGTCCAGTACATTAATAAACATTGAAAGGATGGTGCTGATCTGGCAATTTTGTTGTAGAAACATGGCGGGGCGGGGAAGTGGGGGGGGGGGGGGCACAAATATAGATCACTTAAGCGGCTAGTGAATTTGCATCATAGCAAATGTACAGTAGAAAACAGAGCTATGTTTAATAGTCAAAGTAAAAGCATTTCCACATACACAGTGTGACAAGTACTGCTGTATGTCCATAAGAAAATCACTTGTTAGTGAGACTTAGCAGATGATGGCTTCAGTTTTCTAGGGAGGATAAAGACTGGACTTTGGAGCAACAGGAAAAGGTCAAGTGATCTGATTAGTTCAAACTGACCCTTGTCCAGAGCGATGGGCGTGTCAGGGTAAGAAGGGAAGCGCATGAAGCGGTGCACCCATCGTACCCACTGTACAAGCCTCTGGAGACAATGTTATGATCTGGGGTTACTTTAATTGCTCAGATCTAGGCTCAGCAACGGTATGTGGCAATAAAATTAAGTCGGTTGACCACCTGAATGTACTGAATGACCAGGTTATCACTATGGAAGCTTTTTTTTTGGCTGGGCTGTTTTATTAATTTATAGTAGTTACATTTACATAATAAGAATAAACCGTAATTTCTCTCTTTTCTTCTCTGTGTAAGTTACAGTATGAAGTTGTGATACAAAGAAACTGTAAAGTGTGAATTTTTTTGATCTGAAAATCTTTTGAAAACTATTTCTATACATTTCAAGCTTGAACTTATAAATGATTTATATACTGGGGCGGTAGTGGCTTAGTTTGTTAATTCTCTGAGTTACTGATTGGAAGGTCAGCGGTTCAAGCCCCAGTTCCACCAAGTTGCTGCTGCTGGGGCCTTGAGCAAGACCCTTAACCCTGTCTGCTTCAGGGGCACCGTATAATGACTGACTCTACACTCTGACCCCTGCCTACTAACAAAAGCTGGGATATGTGAAGAATAAGGAATTTTACTATGCAGTAATGTATATGTGATAAATTAAGGCTGAACTAACTTACTTATCTCTTTCTTCAATTAAACATTTAAAATAAATCAATTAATCCTTAGGATTACATAACATACAGTACATGTGAACCTGTGAATGAGCTGTTACTATGGAAACGATAGCATATCAGAACATTGTTATAAACCTGTGTTTTGTAGCTGCACCACTGTCAGAGTTGCTGTTATATATAATTAACCCTCACCTTCTGACCAACCAGAATAGAGTTCTCAACAGCAGGACATGAGACAGTCGAAGGGTGTGATGAGCGTATGCATCAGCTTACTGAATTTGCCCAAATAGAATAATTTTCCTCATGAATTCTGCCTCCTGTGTGATTATTTTCTGATCACGCAGAAGCCCTGTTGCGAGGGAAACCTTTCTTCTTCAAAAAGCAAAAATTGCCTTGGAGCCACAGATTGTGCTTTGGCTAATTCTCTGTAGAGTCTGCGCATGCATTAGCTGTGACAAACTTTGGAAAAACAAGTTCCGTCCGGCTGAGGAATTCACGTACGCTTCACGCTAAACAAGATTAAAAGATTCACAGTCATGGTGGAGGGTGAGGCTCCGTTCACACCAAGTTTCAGAATCAGCATGTTTACGACTCCATCCAGCTCGAACTCCCCGTCGCTATCTGGTGTCTTTTTGCATGCGGTGCAATTTGCATATTATGATTTGCACTAATTACAGGCCTCATTAGTGCAGCCTTCCTCTGAGGTTACGAGCAGCATGCTCTGTCTACCGGCGCCAGCACGAGCCGAGAAACTCTATTGCTAGCGTGCTGAGGAGAACAACACCTCGCTATGTAATTACATGTAAAAACGAATCTCATGTTTCAAAGACATTTCAAAACAAAAGATATATGAATTTTTATGAGTTATGGATAGAAATGTGGTTCCTTCTAAATTAGCACTGCCAGTCCGGGGAGAACACAAACGAACAGCTGTATTTGCACTGTATTTGGACGGCACATGCGATTGGCTCGATCAGGTTTTGTTTGTTTGCGTTGGCTCGATTTGGGGTTTTTTTGGATTTAAAAAATCAAATCCAGCCACATGGACTTGGTCTGGGTCAGAACTGAAATAAATAACAGTGGGTTGGACAAGGAAAAAAAAATCAGATGCTCTTTGAAGAGCAACAAAATCAATGTGACCTTTAATCTTATATTCTAGAAGAGAACATTAGTATAAGGAGCAAATTTTGAGTTTCTATGTTTGTGAGAAAGCTAGAAGTTATTAATATCTTTGCATTAAACTTGGAAACAATATACTGCATTGAGTACAATGATGGAAAATACTGTGTAATTGTAGATTGTTAGTGAACTTTAACCCTATTTGGAAAATTATCATAATATTGAAAAGAATAAGATAAGATAATAAAATAATTTTTATTTCTTGCAGTTTCTTGCAATCAAAATACAAATACGCTGCAGAGCTGCTGTGACAATGTGTCATGTATAAACCTTAAACATTTTCAAACATTTAT
This sequence comes from Clarias laeviceps, assembly GCA_030014305.1. Taxonomy (NCBI): domain Eukaryota; kingdom Metazoa; phylum Chordata; class Actinopteri; order Siluriformes; family Clariidae; genus Clarias; species Clarias laeviceps. Next base: position 3,738,843 of record JAQMYJ010000003.1, on the reverse strand, counting down.
AGATAGGTAGAGTGAGAGAGAGAGAGAGAGAGAGAGAGAGAGAGAGATGAATAAATATCTATACATATAATAAAACTGTAAAATTGGTTTTGGGGATTTTTGTCTATCAGTTTGTTTGTGCATGCATCACGTAAAAACTACTAATGAATTTTAATGGGGTTTTCGCAGGTGTATTTGGCCATGCATGAGGTAACATATAGGCTTTGTTTTATATCAGTTGACTGACGGGAGAAGAAAATATGCTACTTTGAAAGTTAAATGGAAAACACCCTCATATCATAAAAAACTTTTTAAAAAATCATTAGTTCATCTTAAAGTTCAACAAATGGCACTGTACATTTTTAAATACATGCTTATGAGTGTGCAACTGAAATCTACTTAATAAATGCGATCTCACACCTTAATTCCGCGGACTTCACGGCAACAAGTAAAAAATTTAGTTCATTTTAAAATTCAACAGATGGCGCTGTACATTTTTTTAAATGCACTTACTGTATGAGTGTGCACTTAAATTCCATGCGTGCACATCTAGTATGTACTACAGTATTTACTATATTAGCTTTATATCTTTTGTTTATCTGTAGATAGATAGATAGATAGATAGATAGATACAGTAGATAGATAGATAGATAGATAGATAGATAGATTGTATAAAGTCTATGTGTCATGGTACAGACGGAAATAGGTAATAAATAAGCAAACAAACAACTAAATAAATGTTGCATTATATGTACTATATTATCTTTTATATAACATAGTTTATTTACATTTAGATAGATAAATATTAATTAATTTGTGTCATATTGTTTTCTAGATAGGTAGATAGAAAACTTTGTGGAAACCAAAGCTTTTCATTAAAAGAGTTGTTGAGACATTGACACCTGCTTCCCATGTGTTCTGTCCATTTGCCAGACTCGTTACAGGATGTACAGAATAAAACACTGTGTTGTGTTATTAAGAAAATAATCAACGATGGTGTGCTGTGATAAAGAAGAGATACTGCTCCAACATTGAAGTTGATTATTTTACCATGACCGCATGTTATAAAGTGTTTTATTCCTCTTGTACTGCATCACATGGCCAAGAATGATATAATATTTTAATTAAAAAAATGTCCTACTTTAAATTCATTTCTAGTTATGATAAAAGTTAAACCTTGACCAAAAAGCAAGTGTAGTAAAAATAATTACATGAGCCCTCAGGTTGGAGAATCCAATATAATAATAAATTATATAACGGATAATGAAATGCAAACTGTATTTTTGTGAATGAAAAAGTGTACAAAATGTGCAGCATCACAACCAAACAACCAAAATAAAGTGGATTATTTTTTGACATTCAGACAAAGTGTATAGATTTTAATCACACTTTCTCGTCATAGTCACTATTGGGCTCTACTTAATGAGAATATGAATAACAAATAGCTTTTGTTCTACTGAATTAGCAAAACACTGGTTATAGCCATGGATTCTACTCATAACTGCACAATAATAAGGGCGTAAATCATTTAAAAGAGCAAGCTTACTGAAAGGAAGATAATTAATTTATGAGTAAAGTAATTTGAGATGTTTGATTAGTGCTATAATTAGGAGAGAAAGCACAATGAGATTAATCTTTTATTTTAAGAGAACTATGTATAGAAAATAATGGACTTTGTAGCAAACATTAAAGAAGGAAATATGTCTGTTAAGTCAGAAGTAGAGTTTGATTTCTGTGCTTGCCGAGGCACTGTGAATGTACAAGAGGCTCATCAGGCACATCCTCCTACACACTCTTCCAGCTCGTCTGAAGCGTGGGAGATAATAACTCTCTGACTCTTAATACTCTCGAGTCCTGCTTCACATGTGGAAAACATTTTTATTTTAAAAAAAATAAAAAATACATTCATCATTTGTAAGATTAAAATAGGTTTTAAAATTATGTCACAAGAAACTGAAAAGTACATTTGAATGTAAATTAATCTTGCAAAAAAGAGAAAAATAATAAGTATTGACTTCATGTGAAATCTGAACATGTAGAAAGAATAAATTAATGGAAGGAAAAAGTAGCATGAAAAATAAAACAAAAAAGTCAATAAAAGTCCTGAGTAAAAATATCGGTGAATGGGTAGGAAAAAAATACAAGGTGTTCAGGTCAAACTGGGACTTCATGATTAGTACAGTGATGAGACTCTTAAGATAAAGGTAAAGAGATTTTATCATCATTGTAATGATACAACGAAATTTCTTTGATACCCTAGGTTTCAGAGAGCAGCAGCAATAATAAATGTAAGAATAAACTAACGAATAAACAAAATAATGAGATAATTATACTAAAATATAATTCATGTAACAATATATACAATGGAATGTATGTGATGTGGAACCTGGATCTTGGTGGAAACAGTAGAGTACAAAAAAGTGCAAACATGATTGTCCAAGATAAGAAGATATTGCACAAGTTATACTAATAGTCAAAGTAAAACATTTGAATAGTGCACACGTTTTAAAGAAGCTTCTACTGTATGCCAGCTGCCGTGTTGGCTCAGAACCCACTTCAGTCGTTCCTGTGAACATTTGGTAAGCACCTGATCCTTGAAAATCAATCAAACACCACTTGCACATTACAGAAAACTGAGAAAACTTTTCTATCCAAGCTCTAGTGAAACACTGGGATAAGTGCATTAGTGTAGCAGGAGATTATATAGCGAAATGAAGGAAGTTTATACTCTCATAACTGTTATTCTGCGCAATCAAAAGTCCTGGTTTGACTTGAACGACCCTTGTATATAAGATGAGTAAAATTTACATATAAAATATTACCAAATCACATAAATCATTCACTGGTGAGAAATAAAAACATAGATTAACAAAAATGAATAAATCATGCTTATGAAAAAAATAATCACAGGTGATAATAAAAAACACATGCATGATCTAAAATTAAACTGTAACTATGTAAATAATTTGAATATCATAAAATAAACTTATTAATATAATAATATATAATAAATATATAGAATAATGAAAAGGCATAAACTGTGTGAAAAAGAAACCTCATTAAAAATTATGTAAAAATAAATAAAAATGCAATAAACAAAATCACCTCAACTAAAAAAACATGCTTGAAATGTATGCGAACATTTAATGTGAAAATTTTATAAATCACCTAAAAATCACGTTTTTTTTAAATAAATGAATAATGAATGCAGAAACATGAAGAAAAAAATAATTTGTACTGTACTACTAAAATAGGTATGCGTAAAAAATAAATGAAGGAAAATATATTTAAAGAATCATATGAGGAAAAGGTATGGTATTTAACACAATGACTGATGAATTAACTGGGAATAAAACATGCATTATACTGTATGTGAGAAATGAGCATGAAAGTAAATTTAATGCAGAAAATAGAAACACCTGCACGACATGCGCAAAATGTATGAATATGTGGAAAAAATACATAAAGCTTGTAAGGTGACTTTTCAGCACACGAAGTGAGGTATTGAAGTGACCTTTAGATCGTGAAAACATCTGAACAATGAAGTAATCAGTACACATGATTTATTTGAAATATGCATGTTTTAAGATGCACATAAATTTGAGTCGCGAGAACAGTTGTGCTGACAGAAGCGTGTGAGGGCTGAAAGAGAGAGAGAAAGTCAGAGAGAGAGAGAGAGAAAGTCAGAGAGAGAGAGAGAGAGGATTTTATATTCTGTACAGCTGTCTCTTTCCGCGTCAGTGCTGATGATAAATATCGGCCGTTTTAAGTCCATCAGTAATGCTTGAACCAAAGCCAGGCTGCATACTCTTTTAATATCGTAGGCAGAGGAGCAGGACGAGTGTGTGTGTTACTGACTCTGTACTCCGGTCGATAACCAGAGCACTGTGTTGTTGTTTTTTTTTTTTTTTTCAAAAGAACCCATTTCTGCTTTTCAGCTCTTAACTACCACATCAACATTTCTATCAAAGTGCAAAGTGCTTTCAAATGAGACTTCCTGTACTTCTTTCGTGATCAAAGCTCTGCGATATCGATCAGAAGGTGGCGAGTTCAGTGCCCTTAACACCCTCTGCTGCTGATTGCGTCTGATCCTGATCTCTGACGGCAAATCTCTAACGAGCTGGAATACGCACAGGACGAAATGCAGTTGTGTTTGTGAAACGATGTACAGTAGTGTGTATGTGCAGTTCCATCCTGACCCTGGGTTACTCTTTGTGGATGATTTCCTGAAGGTCGTCTCCAGTGGATTTCTTCTGTGTTTTCTGGTTTCCAAAAATCTAAACAAAAACATCAGAGCACAGTAGAGCAGTATGTGTGATGTGATGTGAATGTGTGTGAATGGGTGAAGGGTGCACTCCCAACTCACATAGTGTTCAGGAGGCTTCAGAGCGACTGGAACCCAAACACTGTTCCTAGAATCGTCTTTAGGTCTATCCACCACCCTAACAGGTTTCTGGGGATAGGATCCTGATTTGAAAGAGTAATCCTGGCATAGGCTGCTAATGACCCAATGCCACCTCAATACTGTGTTCGCGCTATGGCCATGGGCATAGGTTTTACATTCGCTGCCATCAGAGGTGAAAAGTACCGAATTACAGTTACATTTATTGTAATTGAGTAGTTTTTGTTTGTGTACTTCTACTTTTTAAAGTAGATTTTAAAATCTGTAATTTTCTTTGACTTAAGTATGTTTTGTTTGAAGGATTGTACATAGTTACATTTTAAATTATATTCGCTACTGAATAAAAAAAAAAAAATACTGCAACTGGGAAGGAAAAAAATTACACCCCAAAAACCACTGCGCTGATGGTTGATGGGTGGAGAGAACAAACGCGCTAAATTCACAAGAACGATGGAGACGGACAAAACAGATGCCAGTGATACAGACCCAGCTAAAAGCGAAATGCCATCAAATTCTTATGAAGCAAACCTCTGGCCATATTTAAGCAACCACTTTGAAGCACAAGAAAGCCAGCAGCTTTATTATGCAAAGTTGTTCCTTCTGTCACATTTGGGGTGTCTGGGTTTACGTGGCATAAATGCAGGAGGCCGAGTAGACGATTCAAGATGCTATTTTAATGAAAATCAACACGAAAAAACATAGATAAACTTCTTCTAGAGCACTTTATAAAACATTACTTGCATAAACACACGAACCATAACAAATGCTACACGCCAAACAGAACTAAAACAGGCTATTTATAAGGGTCCAACTAATCAGTCACCTCGGTTCAGGTGAGTGCTCTCTTCACCTGACCGAGGTGCCTTATGGGAACTGAAGTTCACATTCAAACAAACTACAACTTAAACATAAACGTAGTCCTTGGGCGTTAGGTGCCCTCTAGGGGTTAACCCTTACAGTACCTCCCCCCTTAAAAACGCTCCTCCGGAGCGCTACCGGAGGTCCAGGGCTCCCTCCCCAAGGTTCCATGTTTGACCTGCCCACACCGAGGCTGCTGATCTTGTCTCCTGGGCAGGGCTGCAGTGCCTGCATAACAGAATCCCCAAAGCCCAACGGTGGCTAAACAGACACTGGGCTGATTTCCTCGAAGCAGGGTGACGGAACTGGCTTTGGGGCTTTAGAGCCGGGCAGCCCAGCTGGTACGACGCCATCGGGGCCAGGCTGAGGAGCGGGCAAGACGTCCTCGGAGCCGGGCTGAGGAGCAGGCACAGCAGCCGGGCTGAGGAGGAAGAAGCGTGACGTCGAGCGGAGGAGGAAGAAGCGTGACGTCGAGCGGAGGAGTTGGCACGACGTCCTCGAAGCCTGGTGGAGGTGGAGGAAACACGACATCCTCAACGTTGAGCAGAGGGGCCGGCACGATGTCCTCAAAGCTGGGAGGCAGAGGAAGAAGCGCGACATCCTCGATGTCGAGCCGAGGATATGGCACGATGTCCTCACTGTTGAGCTGAGGCGGAGGAGGAGGAACCGCGACGTCCTCAATGTCGAGCTGAGGCGGAGGAGGAGGAACCGCGACGTCCTCAATGTCGAGCTGAGGCGGAGGAGGAGGAAGCGCAACATCCTTGTAGTCGAGGAAAAGAAGAGGAAGCGCGCCATCCTCGCTCTCGAGCTGAGGCGGAGGAGAAGGAAATGCGACATACTCATCGTCGAGCAGAGGCGCGTCGTCCTCTAAGTCGAGGAGAGGAGGAGAAGGAGGAAACTCAGAGCCTGCTGCTTGGCTCTCGTGAAGCTGGACGAGCAGGGTTTGGAGCTGTTCCACCTGCTCCCGCAGGCTTTGAATGCACTCCTTATTCTCCTCTGCCCCATACCAGTAGAGATTCCTTCTTCCTTTCTCTTTCCATTGCTGCTCCGCCTGTGGTTCTTCTTCCCCCCGATTACCGCCATACCTGACCCTCCTGGCCCGTACTTTATGGTCGGTGCGGGGAAGTCTGTCACCCCGAGCCGCGTCGTTGGCGAATGGCGAGCCTGCTGCCTTCCTAGCTCTGCTGCGCCCCTCGCTCACTTCTATTACTCTCTCTCCTGTGTTCCTCGTCGTCGCGCAGGACTGCTAACCGACCGCTCTCAAAGTCCGTTCGCTCCGGCGCCATCGTCATTTCCCCCACCCCCCCAAAAAAAAACATCAAGGGGAGATACCTCTGCTATGCCACTTTGAAGGTGTAACATTCTGTCACGTTTGGGGTGTCTGAGTTTACGTGGCATAAATGCAGGAGGCAGAATAGACAATTCAAGATGTTATTTTAATGAAAATCAACATGAAAAAACATAAATAAACTTCTTCTAGAGCACTTTAGAAAACTTTACTTGCATAAACACACGAACCATAACCAAATCAACCATAACAAATGCTACACGCCAAACAGAACTAAAACAGGCTATTTATAAGGGTCCAACTAATCAGTCACCTCGGTTCAGGTGAGTGCTCTCTTCACCTGACCGAGGTGCCTTATGGGAACTGAAGTTCACATTCAAACAAACTACAACAAATAATAATCCTAAATAAACAATAAATCCTAAACATAAACGTAGTCCTTGGGCGTTAAGCGCCCTCTAGGGGTTAACCCTTACACCTTCAATTAAAAACAACTAGTTTGAGATTTATATCCGCTTGTCTTTTTTTAACTACATTAGAATCCCCCATCCCACATTATGTTAAAAAAAAAAAGTAACACGGTAACTTTTATTTTGAGTAAATTTTTAATGAGCTACTTTTTACTTTTACTTGAGTAGATTTTTATAATGGTAACTTTACTTGTACTTC
>JAQMYJ010000003.1:3704063-3718818 GCA_030014305.1 Clarias laeviceps | reverse complement strand
ACTAAAAACTAACTAACTGAGGAAGACTATCTACAGGTTTTACAGACAAACAGACAACAAAGTGCACGTGCAAATGTAAACACAAAGCACTATGTCATTAAGACCTTGCCAGAAACCTGAGTTACAGCTTTACCACTGACTGTTACAAAGGTCTGACACTGTAGACTCCTTCCTTTGACTTCCTTGTATAAAATTTCATCGTATCAACAATTACATTCACCACTCTATACTAACGTTTTGCTGTTACAGACGAGTAATCAACACCTTCTAGCCAATCTGACTCCAAAGTTCACCGAAGATGTGGTGAAGTTTTTATTTAACAAGACTTAATGTTCTGTAGTGTGAAAAGATCTCATAGGAATTGCAATCTAAATGCCAAGCATTACAGTGCAATACATACAGTATGGAACAATCAGCAAGCTAGACATCTAGCAAACACTTGCTGTTAAGGATTTTATGCAATGTTCTTATAATTATTGCCCTAAGGAGCTTTAAAAAATGCAAATAATTCATTGTAAAAATGTTTCTTTTTTTTCTTTCTTGGTGAAGCCATTAAGAAGTTATCTTCCTGCGACATCATTTGGCTCACACACTACGGAGCTGTTTAAGAGAAAAAGCAGGATCATCCATTGCCTCGATGTAGGAGATGAGAATCCTTTCTTCGAGCTCCACCCTCTTCTCTCAGCAAGCCCGTAAACGTCAGAGAGATATATGTAGCACACTCTGATATAAGCACCCGAGTGCAGTCAATGCAAATAGGAGGCTGTAGAAAACTCTCAGCTCTCTGAAGGTTATCGCTTCAGCTGGGTGGGAAGCAACATTTTGAGGATGAGGAGCCATGTCCCTCACAAATGGATTGGCAGTGTGTCAAAAGGACAAGTGAATGAATAACCTGAGAGTGTGGCCATCTTTTTTGCTCTCACTGTTACACACTTTTACTGAGTGTGAGTGCTCAAGGTCTTCATTTTTACTCCTAATTGAAAGGAATATCAAGGTTTTGGTCTGGTGCAAAAACAAAAATACCGCATGAATGGATGTGATAGATTTGTTTTAATGAACATCCGGTCTATAATGTGATACTGAAATAAAACTGAGAGTTTTCTGAGCTGGATATAAGGCTGCATTCACACTGCAGACAAAAGTGACCCCAAATCAGGATTTCTTTTGGTCCAAATCTGATTTAGATCCATTTTCTTTTTATACCAGTGTGAACAGCAATAATCTGTTTTTGTACCATCTTGCATATGTGGTTGTAAATCAGATAAAAGTCTGATTTATGAACAGTCAAATCGGAATTCATGAGACTTTTATGTCAATCTAGCTGCATGTTCGTCATGATCTCATGCTAGGAAAAATGAAAGATGATTTAAGTGTTGCAACAGTCAGAAAATAGACCTTAGAAACATTTGAGGTGATGCTACCGTCAAAGCACAATTAGAAGGCGCATATATCTTATAGGTAACCGATCAGTTAGAAGAGATCTTAGAATAAAAGTTTTACCCTTAAAAAAGCAAGTGGCACTGATCAGTGCAGGCAACACAGCATTGGCAAATTACTGATTACAAAAGAATAAAAAACAACTTTTCACATGGAAGTCCTGTGCCCTGTGTAGATAGCAGGCATCAACTGTGCATTTAGGTTTTCAATATGTCAGGTAGAACCGCAGTTATCGGCCTCCGAGTGGCGCAGTGGTGAAGTGCTCGCCCTATCATCCGGAGATCACTGGTTCGATTCCCGGGTGATGCTGTAACCTGTAACGCAGCCGGAGGCCTAGAGAGAGCTGAATGGCCGAGTCCTCTCAGAAGGGAGGGATGAGAGGTTCGTCTGTGAGCTCACGTAGTTCGAAAAGATGCGGTCAGCTGGCATCACGTGGTTAGGAGGAAACACGTGATAGTCTTCGGCCTTCCTTACTGAGTGGTAGTAGTAGACTTAATGTGGGAGCCCCCTAGTGACAGGGAGGAACTGGCCACAACTAAAATAGGGAGAAAATCAGGAAAATTTTCAAAAAAAAAAAAAAAAAGAACCACAGTTATCATTACTTTATTATTATTATTATTATTATTTATCAAAAAAAAACATGTGATCTTATGTATCTGTATGTTACATACAGATACATAAGATCACATGTTTTTTTACAATATATATATATTACATACATATACATAAGATCACATGTTTTTTTTTTTTTGATAAATAATATATTGCATTATCCTAACCCCTGTATGTATTTATTAAAACATAGTAATGCAAAATGGCTAGAAATGCCCTGGGTTTTAAGGGATAGAGGCAAAATTGAAAGAATCTATGAACTTAAACTAAAGAAGCAAGCAAATTACTTTTTACAGCATGAAACATGCAAGTCAGTTTAGGAGTACAAACCTATACAAAGTACAACCACAAAACTGTTTTTTATTTCTATAAATACACTTTGCTTTGAAATTTAATAATTAAAATACTTTACAATCATATTAATCAATTATCCTATTAGTTCATTATAGTTTACAAAAAACAAAAAGAACATTCCATTCCCACTGAGCTTCACTTGACACCCAAAAAATATTTAAAACATTTAAAATATTTGTAAAGTCACATGTTGGACAGGAAGTTGATTCATTTGAATTTTCTCAAATGAAGATAAAAAGTAAATTAAGTCCTTCTTCTTTTGTACTTTATTTTTAATATTGTTATATTGCATGAGAACTTAGAGAATGAAAATAAGTTATGAAATATTTAAATGTAAATTATTAGAATATTTTTATAGAGTAGGCATTGGTGGATCAGTGGTAGGTTTCTCGCCTGCCATGTGGAAGGCCTGGGTTCTGTTCCTGCCTAAACACCAGCCACTGGATGCAGTGCCGGGCCCAAGTCTGGATAAAACAGAAGGGTTGTGTCAGCAAGGGGATCAGCGTAAAACCTGTGCTATGGTGTTTGCGGATTGGATGGTCCAAGGCTAACAACAATAGAATGTATGGCATAGAATGTAATCATTAGTATGGCAGTAAACTGATGCTAACTGTTATGCGTCACTGAAATCAGTAGTAATGTTGCATTGGGTTTTATATGCCAAGTTGTGAAGTGGGTTTGTAGTCAACTCTTTGCACAAAGCTTCAATAGTGAATTCAAAGTAAGTATTGTTAATGATCATTTCTAAACCATTTAGCATTATGTTTTCAATTGCACTGGGTATGAATGCAAAAATATTCATTGAAAAAAGATAGATACAAAATATTGCTTTGATTGCCTTCCGTAATATTTTAGATTTATTCCAGGCCCTGTAACAAGCATTTCTTAACACTTTAAAAAAAAAATCCTCCAGCTTAATAGAACATGCTGTCTTTTCCTCCTCCTGATAAAGTCAAATTGACTAATTTATGCTCACGTCAGGCTAGATGTCAGAAAGCGTGTATTACACTGGCCTATTTATTTATCCTGCTGTCATTTAATGTTTTCACAGGAGCTGTCTGTCTGCTCTGTCAGGGTGGATGAGATGATCCTCTGGCACTCACAGGATTATCAATCCTTCATAGAGGCTGGAGTGAAGTGATCAGAGATGAGAGGAGGAGATGGAGAGGCCCAATCGTTTCTGATGGGACGATCTGGTCAGGAGTCTCTCTTTAAACAGATACTGATGAAGTCAAAACCGTACCTCTGTCTTTGAACTAGAGATCTGAGAACTTGACAATGTAAACAGGCAAAATCTAAAGCAGAAAAAAATCAAACACATATAAAATAAAATGTACAACATAAATTATGCATAAATAAATAACCTTCTCAGCAAGTTGAAATACTGGGAACAAATTGTATTCAATATACAACAATTAGCCATAACACTATGACATTCCACCTTGTCTATCTAGGAAACTCTGTAGTTTAACAAGGGACCATGAAGGAAAATGATAACAGTTGTATTTATTCCCATTTTGTACGACCATGGTAGAACCTCCGGTCAACATTCACATGCAACGGCAAATGTGGGAACGCCAGTTAGCATCTGCATGTCCACGCACACTGACCTGATGCGGAAATCGAACCCAGGAACCGGAGGTGCAAGGTGCCACCATGCCGTCATAACACTATGACCATCTGCCTAATATTAAGTAGGTCCTCTCTTTTGCTACCAAAACAGTAATACACTGTGTGTCCTGACACCTTTCTGTTGGAACCAGCATTAACTTTTTCAGCAATCTGAGCTACAGTAGTTCTTCTATTTGATCGGACTCCACAGGCCAGACTTCACTCCCCGGGTGCATCAATGAGACTTAACACACCCATCACCTTGTCGAAAGGTTTTCAATTCTTGGACTACTTTTGAGCTCTGCAGACCAGGAACATCACACAATGAGTTGCAGTTTTGGAGTTACTCTGACCCATCAGATCGCAATTTGCCCTTTGTCATAGTAGCTCCAGTTCAGAGTGGCATTTGGAAATTGGTGAAATGTACAGTCTTTGCTCCCTCCTGATTTATTTATTTATTTATTTATTTATTTATCACATTTGTCACACTTAAATGAATCAGATCATCAAACTAATTTTAGTATTATACAAAGATACCCCGAATAAATACAAAATGCAGTATTTAAATGCAGATTTCATTTATTAAGGGGGAAATAAAGCTGTGCAAACTTACCTGGTCCTGCGTGAAAAAGTAATTGCCCGCTTTCTAAATCATGAATGTTAGAAGCACACATTTGTTTGAAGGCTCAGTTAAAATTTCACTTGCCACACCCAGGCCTGGGTCAAAATTCTGGGTTATTTCGGGTACTTTAAACACATTGTTGGGTTGCTCTATGTTGGGTCAAATGAGATGTAGTGGGTCATATACAAATGAACACCTAGTTGGGTTATTTTGACCCAACAACTGGTTTATCCTTTATTCTCTGGTTTCTCCAAATGAAAAATTACTGTTATTGTGTCACAAAGTGTAGTTTTAAGAGTTGTTTAAGCAAGAATGTATGTGTGTATCAATCGGTTATAAAAGATACAGTAGCGTCTATATAAAAAATTGCCACAACGAGTTCGGAGATTTCGAAGGCAATGCAGGTCCTCTGCGCTCATGTAGCCGCCCAACGCAGCCTCACCTTGGAAAGAACTTCTGAAAACTATCGCTGGCTGTGATGTCTCTGCTGTGGTTAAAGCAGCGGCTTTATTTCACTTTGTGTATTTCTAAATGGCAATCTTTGGTATAATACAGTTATGGTATAATATATCGCGGCTGTGAGATGCATCCGGTGTCCTCAAACCCTCGAGTGTGCACTTCCAAGTCAAGTCTGTTCTTTTGCGTTCGTGGAATAGAGACACGACATGATGAACTTTCTGGATTCTTTACTTCTGAAGCGAGCTTCACTTCTGACTGGTTCTTGCTCAGAGCACTCAATATTTTATGGTAAGTTAATGTAAATCTTTACTTTTTTTAGTAACTTGTGGTAGGAGCAAGCATATTTTATTGTTCAAATTAAATGCTTTGAAATGGTATTAATGGGATTAATATTTTTTCCCATTCTGTTTTTTATTATTCAAAAAATGAGATTTTGTCGTCGTTAAGTCTTAGTTTAAAACAAGCTACATCTGCATCCTTATGAAATATTTATTATAAGTTGTAAATTCATCACTTAAATATCGTATTCATCTAGGGGTTGTTGAGAATTTGAAAAGGGGTGAATGTTCCGTATTAAATCCAGATGGAGCGCCGTATCTTGTCAACCCGCACACGTTAAATAGTGAGGTAAATTAGTCAGAAATTCATGTTCACATTATGTGTTTTTGTGTATTGACAAGAGAAAAACTGTTTTGCATTAAATACATATGTAGCTGTACGTCCTTAACAAAAATGCTTGACGTAAATGTTAGTTATATTGCAACACTAAATGATGGTGTGTAATCCACAGGTGGGGACCAACATGATGGGAATGATATCTGTAAAATATAGAGATATCTGGAGCACTGGTCCACATTTTGTTCCTTGGGGATGAGACAAGAGGGACCTGACAGACCTTTCCCATTGTTGGAGGCAATGCTATTGATACAGACTCTTTGGTGGAGGCCGTTGATGTTTGTTTTAAAGGTTTTTTTATCATTGATATTAACTACATAAAGCAGTGTCTTCTCACCTGCGAGTTTCTTCAGCATACTGTAGATCAGATTGATGGACACGAGTACTCATCTGTTAAATTTTTGAGGACAACAGTGTTTTCAGCCCACATTTAATCAATAATATTTTATCGTTTTTTTAATGTCATTTTGAAGGAAATGAAATAGTAATAATTAAATAACTAAGAGTTAAAATAAATAGTTAACACATTAAGATGGAGAATGTTTAATGTCATGTGGGTATCATAAGATATGTATTGAAAACTTCTATATAAAGTGTTTAAACATTGTATTAAATGCCAAAAAAAATGCAATTCAAATCAGATTTACAGGGGCCTCTTGTTTTTATTGTTTTACAGAGTCTGTTTATGCTACAGTGCATCCAGAAAGTCTTCACAGCGCATCACTTTTTCCACATTTTGTTATGTCACAGGCTTATTCTAAAATTGATTAAATTCATTTTTTTTCCTCAGAATTCTACACACAACACGCCATAATGACATCACGAAAAAAGTTTACTTGAGATTTTTGCAAACTTATGTATTTCTCAATTTTTTTATTTTTTAAATAAGTATTTACAGCCTTTGCAAATTTGAGTTCAGGCGCAACCTGTTTCCCCTGATCATCCTTGAGATGTTTCTGCAGCTTAATTGGAGTCCACTTGTGGTAAATTCAGTTGATTGGACATGATTTGGAAAGACACACACCTGTCTATATAAGGTCCCACAGTTGACAATTCATGTCAGAGCACAAACCAAGCATGAAGTCGAAGGAACTGTCTGTAGACGTCCGAGACAGGATTGTCTCGAGGCACAAATCTGGGGAAGGTTACAGAAAAATTTCTGCTGCTTTGAACGTCCCAATGAGCTCAGTGGCCTCCATAATCCGTAAGTGGAAGAAGTTCAAAACCACCAAGACTCTTCCTAGAGCTGGCCGGCCATCTAAACTGAGCGATCGGGGGCGAAAGGCCTTAGTCAGGGAGGTGACCAAGAACCTGATGGTCAGAGCTCCAGAGGTCCTCTGTGGTTCTCCTGTGGTTCTCCTCTCTCCACAGAGGAACTCTGGAGCTCTGACAGAGTGACCATCGGGTTCTTGGTCACCAATCAAATGGAATGTGTCAACCCAGCAAGAGTGTTAATTTTACTTCCTGGTTGGGTCAAATAAAATAACCCAGCACTTTAACATTTAACCCAGCAAGAGTCAATTTAACCCACTGGTTGATTCAACAACCCAGCATTCTGGGTTAAATGGTTAAACCCAGCACTTGGGTCAAAACAACCCAGCGCGTGTTCTGTCCAATAGTGACCAGCAGCTGGGTTATAGTTGGGTTGGTTTTTAAGCCAGCAGTTTTTAGAGTGTATTATAATTATAATTAATAATAACCAATTACAGGATTAACCAATACAGGATTAGTAATCATAGATTACTTGATAATTTAAAATTATCCTTTTAAATAATTTTTTATAATAATTTAATAACATAAAAAAAATTATTGAATGATTACATTTAAATAGTAAAATTTTATATCAATAAAATTTGATGCATTTAGCATAAAATAATAATAATAATAATAATAATAATAATAATAATAATAGTGTGTGTATATAATAGAATCTAATACAAAGTTTGCATGTGTGTGTGTGAGTTGATTTTTTATAGAAGTTCAGTGGCAGCCTTGACTTTCCCCAAATTGTGATCTTCTCCAAATGAGACAGGCTTAAGTGTCTATTATTTTATATTTCTCTGTGGAAGCACAGTCATCTTGGTTTCGTTATCTTTGTCTATTCAACCATGCATTCACTTTAGAGAGAGAGAGAGAGAGAGAGAGAGAGAGAGAGAGAGAGAAAGCACAAATTAAGTCCTGCACATCATCTGTTTCACATTCAGCCCAGCTCTGGGATTTATCAGCACGGTTTTTCTATTTATTCATTCTGCCCGGTTACTGTTTGCTTGGTTTGATGTTTCAGATGTGCATTTGGTGCTTTACAGAGTAAATAAGCTCATTAAGTCATAGATGCCAAGGTTTGTTAAGGTTCTTTTCTGGAAATTTGACAAAACAGTACCTTATTAACACTTTTTTGTTTAAAGTGAGAATATTCCAGGACCTCTCTGTGCAGCGTTGTTCTCCTCCGTGCTATCACACACCGTATGTCCAGTTTTGTGTAAAGCAAAGAATAAGTTTTATCCTATCATCCCACACACACACACACACACACACACACACACACACACACACACACACACATTTCATCAGCTTCCCAAACAAGCTATGACATGTTTCGTTTGCTCAGGTTCTTACTTGTCACACACACAGTTAGAGTTGTCATTCATATAAACTGCTATGAAGTATAATCTATCACTGTCCAGTGTTCACCTCTAGTTTAATTATGGCATGCATTCACCATAGCATTTTTGACAACCTTATGCAATGTTACAATATTTACTTCTGTCCAGAGTTGCATTAGATCTTGTATTGATGACTGCAGAGTCGAACCACTTCATAAAGTCCAAAAGACTTTAGATGAAGTTAATGTCAGGACCCTGTGGTTGCCAGTTCATGTGTGAAAATGATTCCTCATGCTCCCAGAATCACTTTTTCACATTCAGGCCATCAGGGAAGAAAAAGCTCCATAGATGTGATAACCTGGTCATTCAGTACATTCAGGTCGTCAGCTGACTTCATTTTATTGCAACATAACGTTGCTGAGTCTAGACCTGAGCGACTAAAGCAACCCCAGATCATAACACCGTCTCCAGAGGCTTGTACAGTGGACACTATGCATGATGGGTGCATCGCTTCATTTTAACAATGCAACTTCACCAAGCGTTTAACTGATCAACGCTCACACTTATTTATGATTTTTACAGTTAAACTATACAAAACTATACTTCTTGGTTTTAATAATGTGTTGGACAGTTCTTAACCCAATACCAGTCAGTTCAGCAATATCCTCAGTTGCTTTCTTTGATTGATTCAGGACAATAATTTGTACCTTTTGAAACACAGTACTATCTTTTCCATGACAAT
This sequence comes from Clarias laeviceps, assembly GCA_030014305.1. Taxonomy (NCBI): domain Eukaryota; kingdom Metazoa; phylum Chordata; class Actinopteri; order Siluriformes; family Clariidae; genus Clarias; species Clarias laeviceps. Next base: position 3,709,703 of record JAQMYJ010000003.1, on the reverse strand, counting down.
GAAGCACCTCTCCTGACATGAAGGTTTTATTGCATCAGTTAAGGTTAAATAATTCCCATCTGAAACGTCATCATTTTCTGGCGAGTTGTTCATTGTACTAGGTTGTATCAAAAAGTTTCAAGACTTGCCAACAGATGGCACCAAAAGGCTGCACGCACAGTCACATCGTCCTGTGTACTTTAGAAGCAGTGCAATGGGTGTTATTCTGACCCTGTGCTATTTCATTAAACTGGGCAGAAACTGGGCAAATCTGTCACGGAAACGATTGAAATGATTCATCAAGTTTACGGCGATGCTGCAATGAGTCGTAAACTTGTTTGTATTGGTGGCATAGTATAGTAATGTAGGATCATTATTATTTTTTTAAATAACCAGGTACCTAAGACTGTCCTGTACATATAAAAAAGTAACTAAAGTAAGACAGTATATTAGCTATTGAGGTACAGTATGCTGCAAAAATACATCTTATCACATATGTATATGATATTTTCGTTTATAAGAGCAAAATTGGATTTTGTTTGAACTCTAGTGATTTCTGAGCATTCAGATAGATAGAAACTACTATTAACTAATAATACAATATTTCTAAAGATATTAAATCCTAAACATGACAAAATATATTTTTAGAAGACTGAAGAAAACAAAATGTTGTTTCAGAATTCAGATAACCTCTTAGGCTTTGATTTTAGTTCACAAGCAATAAATAAAACAACAGCAAAAAAAAAAAAATGGACAAAATCTGACATATGCGGCAACAATCCTATCTGACCTGACACAGCCATAATATAATACAAAAGTTAGTTTTTTCCTTACTCTATTTGTCTAATAAAGTAAAACAGTGGTGTAGTTGTTAGCGCTGTCGCCTCGTACCTCCAATGTCAAAGGTTCGATTCCCAATTCAGGTTGCATGCATGTGGCGTTTGCTTGTTCTCCCCCTGCTTGGTGGGTTTCCTCTGGGTATTCAGGTTTTCTTCCAAAGACATGCAAATTAGTCTAATTCCCATTCCCAAATTGCATGCTTGTGCCCTTTGATAAATTGGCACTTCATCCAGGGTGTACCCTTTCTTGTCCAATCTGCAATCCTGTACAGGATAAGCAGTATAGGGATGAGTGAGAGAGTATTTATTTAATAATTTTCTTCTTTCCAGAAATATGTGCTTACATTTTTAAAACATCATCTGCCAATCAAACAAGTCTTTGTTTGAAAAGAATTAAAAAGGGAAGTGGTGGCTCAAATGGTTACGGCTGTAGGTCACTGGGTTTCTGACTGGAAGGTCGGGGTTTGAGCCCCTGCACTACCAAGTTGCCACTGCTGAGCCCTTGAACAAGTCCCTTAACTCTATCTGTTCCAGGGGCGCTGTATTCTGGCTGGCTCTGACCCCAGCTTCCTAACTGGGATATATGAAAAATTATTTCACTGTGCACGTGACAAATAATTGAATCCTAATCTTAAAAAAAAAAAAAAATTAGGTGGTCTTCTCAAATATGCTTGTTTGAGATGAAGATAGCATTCTATAGATTTGTCTTGGTAAGTGGAGCTGTGGAATACTGCTGCCCTCAAGTGACCTGAAAGACCAATTACAGCACAAAAGTGAATTACAAAATTTAATGCAAAAATAAAAGCATTAATTAATAAACAATCAAATTAATTTCATAGGAGATATTGAATAATTTGCTTCAAGAAGTGGAACAGAAATAATATTTTTAGATGAGTTATAAATGTTTATTTGTGTCTAAATACAGGTTACATCTCAGGAGTTCTTGTTTTACATTTTGTGTTTTTGATGTTCTTTGTAATAGATAATTAATTAAATAACATAATAACTCATTTGTATAAAAAAAAATTTGCAAATAAGTGCAGTTATGCTCTGAATCCACAGGCTTAACGCAAGATTTATATATAAAATGTTCATTACAGTTGTTGTGGATAATAATAATAATAATAATATTATTATTATTATTATTATTATTATTATTATTATTATCTCACTTATCATATATATTGCTTTATCCCGTATACAGGTTTGATGGGGGGTCTGGAGCCTATCCCAGGATACTTAGAGCACGAGGCGGGATACACCCTGGATAAGATGCCAATCCATCACAGGGCGCACACACATATTTACACACTATGGGCAATTTGGAAACGTCAATTAGTCTAACCTGCATATCTTTGGACTGGAAACCTATCAAGCACAGGAAGAACATGAAAACTCCACACACACAGACTCAAGGTGGAAATCGAACCCATGCACTGGAGGTGCGAAGCGATGATGGCCATTAACCTCCGTGCCACCTTAATAATTACTTATTATTATTATTATTATTATTTTAGTTTATTTCATATATTTTTTAAATCCAATTATTTAAGCTTTAATTTTTTTTGAGTGCTGATCACTTCAAACAATCATGTATACATTGCACATATAATAAATGTAATTATCAAAAACAATAACAAAAATTCAGAAATTTTCACATCATAACTTTTTCAAATGTAATTTTTCCATCAGTTACAATATCAGATTAAATAATTATATTTCCTCTCTCATCATTGTTGTTGTTGTTCTTTCAGTTGCTCCCGTCCAGGGTTCGTCACAGCGGACCATCTGATCCACACAACAACTTGGCACAGGTTTTATGCGGGATGCCCTTCCTGATGCAACCCTCCCATTTTACCCGGGCTTGGGACCGGCACTGGATCCAGTGGCTGGGATTTGGGCATTGTCTGGGAATCAAACCCAGGCTTTCCACATGGTAGGCGAGAAACCTACCACTTAGCTCCCAATGCCCTTCTCACTCATCATTATTACAGAGTACAAAAGTTTCCTCCTATTCCTCTACAATGTGCAATTTTGCATTTTTTTTTTATTGCTGCTAAAACACTGTAAAACAAAAGATTTTTATTCACAACTACATTCCTGCTGCTCTCTAGCATGTTATTTATGTTTACATTCACAGCATCTATTATTATTATTATTATAGTACTGTAATATCTAGTTGTACTATACAGTATTTATATGTATATGTGCACTTTATGCAGTTCTGTGTCATAAACTAATTCATTTATGTCCAATCTTGTGTACTTTTGTACTGTTTTACTGTATGTAACAGCATGGTCTTAGGGGAATGTTGTTGTTTTTTCCTTTAAAATTGTGCTGCACCAGCCATATGTGGGTGAAATGACAATAAAACACCACTTGTGGTCCTTGCGTATGCTATTACTAGTGACATGGAACCTCCATTCACTCAAACTGAAGTGAGATCCGGGCTTCCAACCCAATAAGAGAGAAAGACAAGTGTTCTCACCATTTGGCCACCATGCTCTAAATGCAATAAACATCTGCCTCGTTTTTCTGTAGACTCTGCCTGCCTCATCACATTTCCAGACCTGGAGGTTTGTTCCTCATCATATTTCGGTAATTTCCTGTGTAAACTCTTCAAATGATTGCCAGGTTTAATTCTCGGAGAAACCACTAAATCCTCCAGCGCTATAATCTCTGCCTGAGCCAGATAAACCTCCTCATCACTTACAAGATGTTTTGAGTCATGAATACCTCGGGCGGTTAGCTCAGAGCGCTAAGAATAGCAACAGACATGTCGTCATACCACAGGCAGAGAGAGCGCCGGGATCTGGCTGAGTTCCCTGGCTCTGAGTTCATGCAGCCTGTCAGGACTTGGATCAAGATAAAATCCTGAATCACATCCCCTGTAAGAGGGCTATGTGTTCTCCAGGCTCTTCTTTTCAGCCGCCTTACTGGAATCCCCTCCCGCTGTGGGCCCTGAGGAGAGCATGTCTTATTATTATTATTATTATTACAGCTCTGTAGTCTCTGTAGCAGACCACCGACCATGACCTGACAATCAGCATACGCTCTTACATTAAATATCTTTAGAAGAATAAATAAAACACACCATGGTGTTTAGAAGACCGTGCGTCCCGGCTTTGAATTTCCAGAGTACAACATCATACAGTCAAGTGCAGGAGTTCGTGTAGTCTTCAAACATAATAAAGAAAACTACAGTAAGTCCCCTACATACGAGCGAGTTCCGTTCCAGGAGCTCGTTCATAAGTCCAATTTGTTTGCAAGTCCAACAAACACTGTCTAGGTACTAACACAATTGGTTGTATACAGTATATTACAGTACAGTGTTTCTTTAGAATCGTGCCAGTGGTTGATCCATTCATGTTAATAAAACAAGCAATGTCACCTAGCTCCATTCTCATAATTATTTTCACTTCAGTCTCCATCGTTATTACTTGGCACTTCCTAGCAATAAAAGCTTTATCGCCGCTGCTTTTACACTTGCATCCGGACATCCTGAGCCTGTACTGAATTTGCAGAGGATGCACGATGCACGCACATGACAGTGTACACCGGACATGTGATCTAACTTCCGAGATTGAACATGCGCAAACACGTTTGTATGTTAGTAACTCAAATGTTCATAAGTCGAGAACTTACTGTATGTAAAACTTAGCAGCAACAAGACATTTAGAATTTACAGGACATATGCTGTTACAAAATAAAAATAGCTGGCTGAATAGTGTACATTAAGTACACTATTTTTTTATACATTTTTGAGATATGGAACTGTATCCTTTGTTGTCACTCAATCAGTACTTCTCATAGAAATATTTTACAATAAATATGATTATTTGAAGTAGCATGTAGCATGTAAATATTTGTTTTTGTTCTCTAATGAAATTTTTCGGGTTTTTCAGTTATTTACATCAAATAGTTATAAAACTTAAAAAAACTATTTTTTTTTTTATTATAATTTCATTTCATTTAAATTTAATTAGAAAAGTAAAATACACAATAATAAAATTTTAATTATTATAAACATAATTATTTAATTAATAATTGTACAATAAAAGATGTACTGTAGAAAATGATTTGTAACACTTTCTTTCTTCTTTTATTATTTTTATTAAGTTCATACACTCTTTCAACAAAATAAAGAAGAAAAAAACAGAAACAAGATTCACAGATACAATACTTTTATTACTAAATGCTTGTGTTACAGTGTATAGATTCAGGTAGAGAAAAAAAAACTATTAGTTTGGTTTTATTTCTTTAATAAAGCTTTAGGTGATTTCTTGTCACTCAGTTTGAAGATATAATGAATAAAAAAAAATCTATGGGTATTTTATAATAATAATATAAATATTTTATAATGCCACATAAATAAATAATGTATTTGCTATTTTTCCAAAGAACGTTTTTGTTATTTATTCATTCATTCATTCATTTATTCATTCATCTTCTTTATTGCTTATCCTGTATACAGGATCACGGGGGACTGAAATCTATTCCAGAAAACTTATGGCACTGGACAAGGTGCCAATCGATTGCAGGGCACACACGCACACTACAGACAATCTGGTAATGGCAATTAGCCTAACTTGCATGGCTTTGTACTATGGGAGGAAACCGGAGAACCCGGAGGAAACCCAGGAAGCACAAGGAGAACATGCAAACTCCATTCGAACCCTCAACGCTGGAGGTACGAGGTCACAGTGCTAACCACTGTGCCACCATGCCATTAGAATGTCTATGCCATTATGTTAAAATACTGTATCTTACCCTGTATATTATACTGATTTCTTACTTCCCTAAATTTAGGTTAAAATTAACC
>JAQMYJ010000003.1:3693498-3703963 GCA_030014305.1 Clarias laeviceps | reverse complement strand
AGGCTTATTCATAACCACATTTCAGCCATTCACACACATGCATTGTGCTATGTTGTTGGTACACACTTCATCTATCAACTAAATCTTGTCAACCCCTGCTCTGTGAAGCTTTTGCTGCGCTCAACTATTCAGCGAATTAACCCCACATTTTACGTGTCCCAGCTATGCCACCTCGCCTCATGCCCATTAAGTGTGTTCATGATAACAAACGCCATCTAATGGTTGCACCCGGCAAATGAATAAATGAGGACTTACTGTGAAATCTAGACACAACTTTATGGCAATAGGAGAACGAGGGGCTCAGGGTAACTGAACACGTTGTTCAGCTGGGAGAGGCTGTTTTAAGTGGCTTCTACTGTATATTTGATATAGTAAATACATGCACTTGTCCCATGTCTAACGTTCTGTATAAATGTATACCTATGTGATTACCAAGATGGCGACGCATGCACAACGCGAGGCTCGGCGTCTCTCCAGAAACTGCAGTTTAGTAGTTATTTTCTTGGTCATAATCAGTTTATTTACGCAAAACGCTTTCTGTCTAACTTCATATAGTAGACAGGAACTTTTAGACATCAGTTTACAAGAAACAAACAGTGGCAGAGTCGACTTTCGTCTTATTCGTCTTGAGATCTACAAGCCATCGGAGGTTACGGGCTGTCCACAGCCAGGCGGAAGTGCTCGTAGGTGGCGAAGAGACCTTAAACAAAGGCGAGGGAAGCAAGGAGGGCTGCGTGCTAAGCTAAGGCTAACACCACACCTGCTTTCTTTACCCAGCATTTTCCTTGCTAATGTGAGGTCTCTGGTAAATAAGATGGACGAACTGCGAATCCGTATTGCCAACAGCAAGAAATTAACGGACTGCAACATTCTGATATTTACGGAAACATGGCTAAGCAGCGACATTCCTGACAGCACAACCGAACTAACAGGACACTTCATCCTACGAGCGGACAGGACAACTGAGGGCTCCGGGAAGACCAAAGGTGGAGGTTTATGTATTTATGTAAACAAAGCCTGGTGTACTAACTGCACTGTCGTTGGGAGTCACTGTTCTGCTGATGTGGAATTTTTAACGATTAAATGCAGACCCTTCTATCTACCGAGGGAGTTTACTACTACAGTTATAACTGCTGCATACATACCACCGGATGCTAATGCTAAGAATGCTATGAAAGAGCTGCATGAAGCTATTAGCAAACAACAGAGTGTTTATCCTGAGGCTGCTTTCATTGTTGCGGGGGATTTTAATCACTCTAACTTTAGAACAGTACTCCCCAAATTTTTTCAAAATGTGGACTGTCATACAAGAGGAAGCAGAACTCTGGATCATGTCTATAACATAGCTGAGGCATACAGAGCTTTAACCCTCCCCCACCTGAGACAGTCTGATCACCTTTCATTGTTCTTACTCCCCAAATACACTCCGCTCATTAAACGTGTGAAGCCCTCAGTTACATCCATCAGAGTGTGGACTGAAGAGACTGACACTATACTTCAGGACCGATTCCATCATACGGACTGGAGTAGGTTTGCCTCTCAAGCTACTTCTGACTCTCACACGGACATTAATCTGTACACTTCTTCTGTTTTGGATCACATCAAAGCCACCATTGACAGTATAACAACTGTGAAGCAGATTATAACATACCCTAATCAGAAGCCATGGATGAATAGAGAAGTTCGTCTCCTGCTTAAGGCCCGGAATGCTGCCTTTAGATCAGGAGATGCGCAGGCCTACAGTGCATCCAGAGCTGACCTGAAAAGGGGTATTGATAAGGCCAAGTGGAGCTACAAGCTGAGGATCGAAGATCATTTCAACAACTATGATCCTCGGCATATGTGGCAGGGCATACAGTCCATCAGTGACTACAAACCCGCCCACTCTGCACTCATATCCATTAAAGTCTCCTTCCTCGACGAACTAAATAATTTCTATGCTCGTTTTGATCGGAGTCACCAGGAGACAATCACTACGTTGATACCACCTGTGAACTTTCAGCCTCTCTCACTTTCCACCGCAGAAGTCTTTGCTGCCTTCAGCAGGATAAACAATCGGAAAGCTGCTGGCCCTGATGGAATACCTGGGCGTGTGCTCAGAACCTGTGCTGAACAGCTGTCTGAGGTCATGACGGACATCTTTAATCTGTCCTTATCCCAAGCAACAGTGCCGACTTGCTTTAAATCTACTTCCATTGTGCCTGTGTCTAAACACTCCAAACCCATGTGCCTTGATAATTACCGACCAATTGCACATACACCCATACTCATGAAGTGCTTTGAGCGGCTAAGAAAAGCCTACCGCCCACACTAGACCCTCATCAGTTCACCTACCATGAGAATACGAGCATTGAAGATGCTGTCTTCCTGACACTACGCACGGTACTGGATAATAAGAACACTTACACAAGAATGCTGTTTGTGGATTTCAGCTCTGTGTTCAACACAATCATCCCCTCCAGGCTGATTACGAAGCTTGCTGATCTCGGAATCAACACCTTTCTATGCAGCTGGATATTGGATTTTCTGACCAATCCAATAACATTCTCTCCTCAACCATCATCCTGAACACTGGCGTTCCACAAGGCTATGTACTTAGCCCCTTCCTGTTTTCACTGTACACACATGACTGCAGTCCTATGTATGGTTCTAATACCATAATTAAGTTTGCAGATGACACAACAGTCATCATCAATGACAATGACGAGACTAACTACAGGGCAGAGGTAATGCACTTGGCCGAGTGGTGTGATGACAATCACCTGCTCCTGAACACCAGTAAGACCAAGGAGCTCATTGTAGACTTCAGAAGGAGAAGAGGTAACACACACTCCCCTGTCTACATCAACAGAACAATGGTCGAACGTGTTACAAACGTCAAGTTCCTGGGGATACACATTTCTGAGGACTTAACCTGGTTCCCTAATACCTCCAGTCTCCTCAAGAAAGCTTCCCAGCGACTCTTCTTCCTGAGAGTACTGAGGAAGAATCTCCTTTCTAAGGACATAATGAACAATTTCTACCATTGTGCAGTAGAGAGCATCCTAACCAGCTGTATTACAGTCTGGTACGGTAACTGCTCTGTTTCGGACCGTAAATCCATCCAAAGAGTGGTGAAAACCGCCCAGCGCATCATTGGTACCCCACTTCATGGCTTTGAGGAAGTGTACAAGAAAAGTTGTCTGCGTAGGGCCCGTAGCATTGTGAAGGACACCTCTCACCCTGCATATAAACTGTTTTCTCTCCTTCCCTCTGGAAAAAGGTTCAGATGCCTAAAAACCAAGAGCAGAAGGATGAGGAACAGTTTTTACCCCACCGTGGTTACCTTATTGAACACTTCACCAACCACCTAACCCCTTACATGGACGGTATCATCATCACTGATAACCCAACATTCTTGTATAATATCTCTGTAAATATTCCCTGTACATTCATTTGTATAATCTGCACATAGACAGTACACTAATATATGTATATTAATATGTATATATGTGTGTATAGGTATACTCTCTGCATTTCCATCCAGCTGTTAAGTTATTCATATATATATATATATATATATATATATATATATATATATATATAATATTGCTGTGGAGAAACAATGAGTCAGCTCTAATTTAGACATCTGGCTTTATGTCTGTTACTTTAAATATGTATATCTGTCTACACTCAGCTGAGAGCTAAATTTTGCACTTCCAATCTTCTTTTTGGAAAAAAAAAAAAACAGTGCTACTGATTTACATGAGAAATATTTTTTCTTTTGCCCTGACCCCGAGATATGATCAGAATAATGGGAAAAGATTAGCAAATCAATCAGGCAGAGCTGGAACAGAAATGTGAGGAAGGTCATATTCCAACCAGGAGATTTCAATATCTGCTCTGAGAATATGGAACAAAAGTAACTTATATTTAAGTATATTTAGATTGCATTTAGATTTTTCAGATTTTTACTATTAATACCAACAACTGCCCTGGCATAAGATATGCTACTGTATTTTTCTCAATGGATGCTACAGCTTTTAACAGTTTTTAAGGTATTGATTACCAAGCTTTTTATGTGATGACTGATTGATTCCCTAATTAAAAATGAGACAGGTTGTACATCCGTAGGGCAGAGGTCACAATAAAGCACCCATTTTCCACCAGCGACACAAAGGTATGATGAGGTGGGTGGAATTTATGGTTGTTCATCAAGCCCTAACGCACACACACACACACACACACACACACACACACGCACGCACATTTTTGTATTGTATACATTTGGATCACATTTCTAGTTTTTGGTGCTTCAGGTTGACAATTACACAGAATTTAATATAACTTAGTAGACATACAGTAGATGCTCAAGCACCCACAATATAATTTTTGCACCCGTAAAACAATCATAATAAATCATCATTATGTTCTAAAATCTTTTTAAACACTCTCCTGTTACAGTTCAATCTGCTTAGAGACTCGATCAACACTTACAGGTGCTAAAGTTGACTATCCAGTATTCTTTCTATTCTTTAGTTTTGGGATGGGAGACAGAAATTGCTTTGTTACAGACAGACTAAGAGTACAGGTAAAGGAAAACATCAAAGAGTTTTCTAAAAATCGTTCCTGATTTAATGTTAATCTGATTTTACAGTGTCGTTAACTCTTTAACGTTAAATCGATAGATTGTATAGAAATTGTAATTGATCATTCTGAATCATTATTAATATTGTGCACACAAATAGACAACAATAAAATGGTTGAATACTTTTGCAGGCAACATAATTAATATTTTATTTTATTAAAAAATTGTGGCATGAAACTCATGATACTTACTAGTAACACTAATTTTGGTGTTAATCATTAATAGTAAAATAATACTTACTATTAATAGCAAGCTATTAATGGCAGGTTACATTCTTACATGTTACATTCCTAGTTAGAGACAAAACTTTAACCCATAAGAGACCAGACTCATCGTGGGGGATATAACACAGATCAAATAGACCAGATGTCACATGACAATTTTAATGTGAAAAGTCCTATACAACATCTACAGTAAAGTCAAAAGTTTGAACACAGCATCTAATATGTTTTGTTTTGTTATGTATTTCCTATATTCTAGAACAATACTGGAGATTTCCAGTCTACTGTATGAAATAACACATACAGCATTAGGTAATTAAATAACAACAACAACAACAACAGTCAATTGTTAATTTTAAGGCATAAGGGCTGTTGAGCTGTTCTGGAATAATTCTTGCAAGAACAGTAATGTTGAGTGCATTTGCAAAACCATGATGAAACTGTTTCTCATGAAGACCATCTGAGGAAAGCAAGACCTCTGCTGCAGAGGAGAAGTTCATTTAGAGTTACCAGGCTCAGAAGTCACTAATTAACAACCAGCACCTCAGATTAGAGCCGTTATGAAGAATTTACAGAGCATAAGTAGCAGATACATCTCAATATCAACTGTTCAAAGGAGATTGTTGTATATTTTGGACGCCTTCAGCATTGTTTTACAGTGTAGAAAGAAATAAAAATCAGGAAAGATCAAGGAGTTAGAAGGTGTGTCCAAACTTTTGATTGGGAGTTCATGTAATAGTCACATTTTCTTAATTTGTTTTTTTTATCAAACTGTCTTCATTTTTTTTATATTATTTACTTTATTTTTCCAAGAAATGCAGCCAGAACAGCTTTGTAAATCATTAGAATTGTTAAATGCGATGAAGTTGTAATAACAAAATACAAGCTTTTTTTATTTATTTTGGAAATCGTGTCATGGCTACAGTATACAAATTCATAGACCGTCACATGACTTCACCAGGATGTTCTTTATATATCTTTTAGAAACTTCATGACTTAAAGTCGAGGATAAAGCTGAATAAGGAACGTTTCAGAACCTTTAAAGGGGTTGTGACACCATGGGTTATTATGGTTAATTTTATGTTTCCTGGATTTACAAGTCTTAGTAAAGTTTGCCTGAGTAAAACAGAGGCTGGTGAAGAAACAATTTAGATTAGAATGTTTTAAAGCCATAAAGCAACGTAAAAAATGACAAATCATACAACATATCATATTAGTGTGTTATAACAGCAGTAAAACTGTTATAGGAAAATAATAATCCATGTGATGTGGCTTAAAGGACACTAACGTTAATGTCACATATGTTAAATATGTCCACAAAACAGGTAAGTCTCATAGAGTTTAATTCCTTACTTACTTTATATTTATGTGAAAGCTCACAAAGTGTGCTGTATGTCCAAAGTGTGTACATTTCTCACTTGCAAAGTACTACACATTTCAGATGACTATATACTTAAGAATCCAGTATTTAAGGAAACTAGTTTGTGGTGCTACATATTTACCTACATCTTTAAATTGGATGCATAACTGCACCTCCCTTAAGGCTTTTCACAAAAACTGAAGTAAAATACAAAAGTCAAAAACTGTAATATACAGTACAGTACATTTTAACATTTTAGTGTGTCCCAGTATACAGTATCAGTGCATACTTAGAGACTGCTGGAATCCTGAGCACTGCCACTGCCATGGAAAAGGCATGGCCGGAGCATCCGAAAAGCCTTCCATGCGTTTAAAGCCGAACTGAAATTCAGGGCCGTGGCTATAACATGGAGAGTTCTGATCCTCTGCAGAGTACGTGTATGAAGAAGAGAAGTTTCTATAAGGAGGAACTGATGATCCAACAGCTCCAGATAACAGAGAGGTTCTGTGGTGCTCTGCTTGCTGCTGAGTGTCTGACCAGTTCTTTGACAGTTCCTCCGGTTGGATGCACGATGGTGCGTCTGGTTCCTCTTGTGAGTTGGGCTGTAAGAGCGCAGACAAAGCTGAGATGCGATGGATGGCCCGGCGCAGAGTTGCGATCTTGGATAGACGTTTGCCGCTCAGGTCGTGATTGAGCACCAAGCGTAATGCATTAAAGGCTTGATTGTAGTCCAGGATGCGCTTGCGTTCTCGGACGTTCGCGGCAACCCTGCGGGCTTTGGACCGAGGCGGCCGCCTCCGCTTTTTAGCAACGCTGACCTCCAGGAGATCACTTTCTGAGGCAGTTGACGGATTCCTCGAAGGATTTTCACTGGGGCTGTCTGAAACCTCCAAGCCCGATGCACAGCCCTCCTGCTCATCTTCGGAAAACTCTGACTCAGTGCTCATGCTGGATAAACTCATGCTTACTCACTGACTGTCTCAATGATGTTAAGGAAGCTTTACAAAGAGTGCTCACCAAGTTCTCAAGCTCTCCCCATGCCACAAACCTTCACATACACATCCTCGGGTTCGCTTTGGCTCATGCGAGGCGAAAGGTGCTATTAAAGCCACTTAGACAATGCATCACGTGGGCCAATCAGCCACTAGCAAAGGTGTTCTTGGTTTATAAGTGGCCTCGAGGGAAAAACCAGGTATCATTCAACAGCCGTTGACACACCTCCTGCACTCACAGTATGAAGAGGAAACTCGACAGGAATGACAAGCACAGTCACCTACTTTATGGCTGAAAGACAAAAGCAAAGCCGTGACCGAAAACAGAGCCATGTTCATTCAGATTCAGGATAACACACACAAAAATGGATTGCTTAGATTCCTGTACTTAAAAGTCACACAGCTTGTTTTTTTTTTCTTAGAAAAACAACATTACATTTTTACATGTAGTGCATGAGTTTCTTTTTTTAATCTTTTTCTTACACAATTTATAATAACACAATTTATTTACTTTCACACTAATTTTCATTCATTCTCTAAATCGTTTAGCTTGTACAGGATCATGGGAACTCAGGGTACAAGTTGGGGTACACCCTGGATGGGGGGGGGGGGGGGGGCAAAACATTTCGGCCCACACAACCCCGCCCACGACAGTGCGGAGCACACAAGCACGCACACTACAAGGAATTTGGGAACACCTGCATCTGCATGTCTTTGGACTATGGGAGGAAACCAGAGTATGCGGAGGGAACCCACCAAGCACCAAGGGGGAGAACATGCAAACTCCACACAGACCTGAGTCGGGAGTCGAACATTCGATTGTAGAGGTGCGCAGCCACAGTGCTAATCACTACGCCACTGTAAAAAACAAATAAATTTTCACATATATATTACCACCTTGCTATGAAGCAAGGTCTCTTATTTTAAATAAAAGGCGTTAGCAGGTCTAACCGGGCCGCAGGGGAACACGCAAAGCCATGTGGGTGTACACGTTGTCATAAATCTAGAGCTGCTCCGCTGACATGAACAGACAATAGAGTCAAGGCATCAAAGCTGTAAAGAAGGAACTGAACATTTTATGGTTGCCTCTCTATCTGTCTTCACCCTCCTCCCTCCTCCTGTCTCGGCTGTCGGACTGTTCCTGTGACGAGCAGAGCCGTTTGTCCAAATTAGTGGATGGTAATATTGTTGAAGCTCTAATAACAGGATGTTGTGAATTCTTTGTGCTTTCAACGCTTTGTGTTCCTTTCATTTATCGTTTACGGCCCAATTTAATTCGGTATTATTTGTCTTGTCTGGTTTAGCTTTTTGGAGCTGGATTGTGCATTAAAAAAAAAAAAAAAAAGTGTAAGTGGAAGAGTGGGAGTAAATCATGTACCTAGACGCTGTAACAAACAATACAGTTCATCTTTATGCTAGCACTGTGCTATTAAAAAATAATAATGAAAAAGTTTGCTCTCTCAAAACGTACTAAACGGTGATTCTTATGGATTCTGGATGATACTTTGCTCATTTAACGTAAACATGCTCCAATGCCAACATTTAAGATCATGTGATACTTTGAGACCTAGAGACAAACTTGATATTTAACAACAAATTAGCATACATTGTTGTGCTAATTAATGGCGGCGATCTGTTTATGTTCCATAATTAATCAAAGTAATTAAAGCAGATTATAATCTGTGTGAACTAGTGCATTTTCTTATAATGCAAGTGATCTTAAACATCTTAAATTTAAAGACATTTAATTTGTAATATATATCTTTTACCTGGACATATGAAAAAATAACAGAGCGTGTTGAACCTCACAAAATAAATTTCTAGGAATATTGCACAATCACCTTCGCATTCTACTTACAACACTTAGTTATTTTCGGTATTATTATTTTTAAGGTACAGTACATCAGTAAGACTAAGTGGCAGCACTGTTGCTTGTACCTCCAGAGTCAGGGTTCGATTCCCACCTTGGGGTCTGTGTGCATGGAGTTTGCATGTTCTCCCATACTTGGTGGGTTTCCTCCGCATACTCCGATTTCCTCCCATATCGCTCCTGAGCTGCCAGTGATCCAGACCCCCTCTGCCCTCTAGACCTGTCTGACTCATCCTGGTGTCCCGCTTTTGGTTGAAGATCTGGTTGGATGCATCGTGTGGTCTGGCTGGGATGCGTGTGTTGACTGGAGACGGTTCCACTTTTCCACGAAGACGGGCCTGGCCTCAGCTTATGCTGACAGCTATTCTCTGAGGACTCGTGACTGCAGTTGCTCGATAGTTCAGGACTGGAGTTTCCTACAGTCTACCTGAGCCTCTAATAATGAACTGGAACCCATATTAACATATCTCCTGTTATACTGAACTTCCAGCCTCCTAACACACAGTATGATGCAGATCAATCCCTGCTATTCATTTTCACCCAAATGAGGACGGGTTCCCTGTTGAGTCTAGTTCCTCTCAAGGTTTCTTCCTACTGCCATCTCGGGGAGTTTTTCCTTGCCACCGTCGCCGTTGTCCTCGGCTTGCTCATCAGGGACAATCTGATCATTTTGATTCATACGCATTCACATTTCATACAAATAAAATAAATAATTATTTTGATTGTGTAAAGCTGCTTTGCGACAATGACAATTGTTAAAGGCGCTATACAAATAAAATCGAATTGAATTGAATTGAATTTACGATGTGTTGATGTGATTTATACAGATATAACACAAACAAGTCTTGTGCCTGTCATTTCACTTGGATAATGAATATTTCTTCACTTTGCCAAAAGTATACAGAGCAATCACACTCATATGTACTCCTTCAACAAACTAGTGGCGCAAACTTGGAAGCACACAATAGTACAGAATGTCTTTGTGTGCTTTCGATTTACATTTTCCGCAGGCACAAACCTGTTCCAGCATGACAATGCACCTGTGCACAAAGCCAGCTCCATGAAGACATGGTGTTAAGCTGGGAGTGGAAGACACTCCCTGGAAGAACTCGAGTGTCCCACTGAACACCACCTGCACAGACTTCACTAATGCTCTTGTAACTGAATGAGCACAAATCTCCACAGACATGTTCCAATAATCTAGTGGAAAGCCTTTCCAGAAGATGAAGCACATTGTATGAGAAGAGGCGGAGTAAATTTTAATGAAATGTTCAGCAAGTACAGTACAGGCCAAATGTTTGGACACACCTTCACTCATTCAATGTGTTTTCTTTATTTTCATGACCATTTTCATTGGTAGATTCTCACTGAAGGCATCAAAACTATGAATGAACA
>JAQMYJ010000003.1:3678597-3693292 GCA_030014305.1 Clarias laeviceps | reverse complement strand
ACTCTGCGGTCCAGCTCACCCCAAACCATCTCGATTGGGTTCAGGTCCGGTGACTGTGGAGACCTTTTTTTGTTAAGCAAACTACATAGCAAACTACAGTACAATGTGGCATATAAGGTAAGAGTTTTTCAATCCTACACAAATTATATATTGTGATATAATTATATAAGTGAATCATCTAAAGAAATAAGCATAACAATCCCTTGTATTAATCCTGTGAAGCATACTGTATTCCCACATTCACATTTTACTATCCAGGTTCAGGTCATGGTACAGAGGTTGAGCAGAGATGCCTCTTTCTAGCCAAATCCTCCAGCTTACACACAGGGATACCCAGGCACTGCCAGACCAGATGAGAGATATAATCTCTTTATCTAGTCCTTCGTCTGCCCCGGCGCCTTCTCCCCGTCGGACATGCCTGAAACACATCCATTGGTATGTCCAAACCACCTCAGAGGAAGCTCATTCCTGCCTACCTCAACCTTTTGGTCACTACCCAGAGCTCCTGACCATTGGTGAGGTTTGGAACATAGATTGCCTGGTTGGTTGAAAGCCTTGCCTGTCTGCTTTTCTACAGGTGCTGCATCAATTACTATAACTCGTGACTAAAGACTAAACACCTGAGGCAGGATCTCACTTCCAACCTGAATATGTCTATAAACTTTGGGCATTTTGGCTACCCCAGCTTCTTAGCAAAAGTTTTTTTTTTTAAATGGCAAGCAGGCCACTCCCAGAAATTATGCAAATGCCATAGCAATTGCAGCTCCAGTGATACATCCAAAAAAGACAAGCACCTTAGATACCAGTTAAATGTTAACAATGAATTTGCATCCATTAATCCTAATTACTGCTTTTACCTCAAATCTCACTCACTCACTCATCTTCTATACTACTTCAGCCTGTATTCAGGGTCGCGGGGACCTGGAGCCTATCCCACTAGTCGTATGGCACGAGGCAGGGTACACCCTGAACAGGGTGCCAATCCATCGCAGGGCACATACACATACCCATTCACACACTACGGGCAATTTGGGAACGCCAATTAGCCTAACCTGCATATCTTTGGACTGTGGGAGGAAACCGGAGGACACGGAGGAAACCCACCAAGTACGGGGAGAACATGCAAACTCCATGCACATAGAGATGAATCGAGCCTGGCCGAGTATCGAACCCAGACCCTGGAGGTGCAAGGCGACAGTGCTAATCACTACACCACCGTGCCACCCTAGCTCAAATCTATGATCTTTTATTTTGTTTTGCCCTAAAGTGTATGTCTTCAATCCTGTGAGGTTGAATAAAGTATGAGGAGCCAATTCATGATGAACATGTTCATCCTTGTTCTTGTAGCACTTCAGGCTATTTTTTATGAGGTGCAGGACTAGAGTGAAGCCTCGAGCCAAAGCAAGAGTTTAGGAGGACTCACTAATACTAAGATCCTATCAGTCCAGCGGGCGTGCCGGGTTATAACACTTAGACACTGAACGATACATCATTTCAAACATTGCTTCCTTCCTGCCCACCTTTTAGTGCTGACCACTAAGAGACTCATTACGAGTTCAGTGTCCTTGAGAGAATTTTGAGCAGATAAATGGATAAATTTCATTTTAAGAGCATTAAAGGGCACATAAAGAGCATTTTGAGCAGATAAATGGATAAAGTGCATGTATGAGAACATGTCTCCTGAAAGAAAACGTGGATTGCACATAAAATATACATTTCTCTAAGCATTAAATATACATATATAAAAAATTGTAAATTGAATAATAAATAAACTATACAGTTCCTTTTAAATTTTTGTATCTCTATGGCTAAGGAATCAATTACCCAGTTTAGCGTTGTAATAGGAAAATAATAAACAAGAGTTGAAAAGAAGTGGCATCATGTCAGGAAGTGTTATATTCCATAATTTGTAAACAGTATTTATTAAAATGTAATGATTTATATGTTGTGCTGTGATAGAGAAATAATCAATGCCCAAGTGCTGTGAAGAATTATTAAGTTACGACTCCGAAGGTTGTTGACACAACAATGACTTGGCCATGACTGCTTTTCTGTTATTAAAGAACAACACATTATACTTATGTGTCTATAGCTGAATTTTCTGTTGTAGAACATTCAGAAAAACAGGTTATAGCAGGTATAAATATTAATTAACTTACCAGCTCTTATTTTTCATCTAACAAAGCCAATAAGGCCCCTATCACACTGCAACAAACAACATCAAGTTCCCAAGTGTCCCAAAAATATCGAAGAATGTATCAGGAATGGGGTCAAATAGGGGCACTTTGTCTTTGCACCCGGGGGGTTGGTATAAATACCGTGACACGTGCAGTGCTTTTCATCACAAAATGAAGGTGTGAGGAATTGTAACCAGTACAGGTAGCGAGTACATTCGTTGCGAATTTCCACAGATATGAACGGACTGTGGTTCTATTTCCAGTTCAATCACAGAAGTAGCTCATGTGTATTGTACAAAAAATAGACACTGCAGTGCACCAGATATCAATATTTACAATTATATAGAATATTTTAAGTGTGTAAGTAAATGTATAAAAGGTCCAAATCCGGTACATTGTATGTGTGCATGTGGTGGTGAGGGAAAAATTTGTCAGCCTCACTGGTTTCAATGAATCAGTCCGGGAGCACAATGATGAAATGAAAATGGCTGTCCTGTAAAGTTGTCCTGATGATGGATAATCCTAATTTCGGAAAATCCTCAATAAAACAGTTCACAGTCCAAAACAGTGTAAAATAGATTCGAGACGTCCGGGTTTCCCCTCGCAATTTAAAAGGTGCAGAGACAACACTGTTACATTTGACGTGAGATTCATTCCCTTAGGCTCCATCACAGTTTTTTCCCACATAATGTGGGGAAAGGGGACAGAGATTTAGTCAGGATGATTGGTTTGCTTTAAATTGTATATTTGTGTTGAAGGCGTATAAAACTCACTTTGTCAGAAAGAACAAATATGACTTTCGAACTTGTTCCTGGAACGGAACTCGTTTGTAAGTTAGGGACAACCTGTTTTTATACTTAATTCTTTGAACGTGACATAAATATGCCGATGACCTGCTGCATGCACAACATACGTAAATCTGTTAATCACCAGAAAAATGTAATATTATCTTAATGTGGTCTTCTACAATGCGGGATGGACCTACTGTACCATGGTCAGAGCACAAGCCTGAGGAGGGTGCTTTGAAATTGCCCTTGGTGTAGCAACAATGCAATAGCATTGCAATGACAACTCAGTCAGAGCGCCATCCAAACTTTCCTGTCTGTGGCATGCTTGTAGAACATCAGTGAAGACCTTAAGAGTAATTGCCATGTTCTTAAGATCTTATTGCATCTTTCTTTGACTGCGTCCTTACCGGGCGTTTTTGGAACATGCCAAAAAAAAGCGTGGTAGCTCCAGGTCAAGGAAGACAAAACTACGTCCTTAGCAGCTTATGCTGCGTTGCTGCCGAGATGTAAAAGTTCTTACTATGCTCACACAAATCTTTGCAGATGTAGTGTGAATGTGGCTCAGTGAGACACAGAAAAATACAGAAAAAAACAATTGCATTAGTATAAATATGTGAGAGCTGCTGGTATATGATCAACATTTTCTTACCAAAATTCTGGTATAATGTGATTAACAGGTTCATTTACTTACAAAAGTGAGTACACTCCTTTAATTTCAGCAAACATCTTCTCAAAGGACAAGAAATAAAACTTGTAGATATTTTAGTCAATGTGTAGCTTGTATAACAGTATAGATTTACTGTCCTCTGAAAATAACTCAACATACAGCCATTATTGTCAAAATAGCTGGCAACAAAAGTAAGTACACCCTGAGTGATGACAGCTGTAACATCTTTAACCATGCAAAGTCACATGACCTATTCATCATGTTCATGTGTTTGTCAGTGGCCAAGTATGTCTTCAGACCTGGACCCTATTGAGCACCTGTGGGGCGTCCACTAGCGGACAGTGGCGAAGCAACAACATGTGGAGCTCTGGTGAATTCCAATGCCCAGGAGGATTTAGTCTGTGCTAGACAATTTCACACAAAATACTGACACTTTGGACATAGTTTTGATATGTTCACTTAGGGTGTACTCATTTTCATTGCCAGTTATTTAGACAATAAAGTCTGCATGTTGAGTTATTGTTAGAGGACTGTAAATCTGTACTGCTATATAAGCTGCATCTCAACTACACAAAAGTATATTAAAATTTCATTTATATACTCTTGTCCATTGAGAACATGTGAGGGTGTACTCACTTTTGTGAGATACTGTATGTATGGTATATTGTATCGTATCGCACCACATTGTATCATATCTTATCATATCATATCATATCATATCATATCTTATCATATCATATTTCAAATCTGGACTCTTGTCTGTCTGACTTTTCTTCAGATACTTTTCCCCAGATTTTATTCTACAGTCCAAAGAAATTCCATGTAGGCTGTTCTTTCCAAATTTGCCCTAATGTATAATTGAGTGTGCTTGTGCCCTGTCACCATCCAGGGTGCCCTCTGCCTTGTGCCCTGAGGCTTCACCATCCCTGTAAACCTACACAGGAAAAGCAGTATGTAAAATAGATGGATGGATGGATGGATATTATGATATGCGTCAAAATATACAGTACAGTACATGTGTTCCCTGTAGTGAAAAGAAAGTCGTGTGGTGCAGCTGTTGTTGGAAACGAGTCTCTCGACAGAGAAAAAGGTATTCATAGTTGACTATTATTTCCGCTCATAAACGGGGACCAAGTTAAAAAAAGGCAACAGAACAATTCCTTTTCATACCCGTACCATTCCCCCGATCTTACACCACCTGATGTCTACTTGTGGGAAACGTAAAAGGAGAATGACTTCAAGTGAGAAGATCCGCCAAGAACTGTTCCTGCATTATGCGAGCAAATCGTATCCTTTTGCAGGAGTCTGCAGCAACCTTTGTCCCGGGAATCCAGGTTGAGAATCTGCGTGAACGATATGAACACTGTTTACGGTGAGGTGGTGCACAAACACTTCGAACCCTTACATTATGCATACTGCGGTAAATCAATATTCAACATGCTAATAGTGTGTATGTTAGTTTCTTTCAGGAGAAATAAACTCATCTTTTTTATTTTCAGTTCTGTTTTTTTTGGTGCATACTGTATACTGTATATGCACCTTGTAATAGAGTTAACAGATCCATCCCAACAGTTTGTTTTGACAATCATATCTGCTGATGCAATATCCCGAGGCTCACGAACGGTGCTTTCCACTAGCGTAATAAAAGCTGAATTGTTTTTTTGTTAGCGGAAAATCAAGTTGCTTAAGTGAGAATTACAACATCGGCCTTCCTTTGCTTGTTCTGCAATTATAACATAATGTGCAGGTTGGCTAAATACAGGTCTGCAGCTTCTGTCACTCTGTGTGTTTGCTCTGTAATTTGCAATTAGATGAAAACCCTTTGCATGTTGGTGTTTGGGATGGCTGTATTAATTCAACTCCATTCCCAGAAAGGTGCGGAAACAGCAACCACAGCAACTGAAACGACTATATCAATCAAATCGCGACAATGAAAGATATTTTTCCATGCAAAACTATTGATGTGATGCAATGTGTTTGTTTAAAACGGCAGCCATATACAGTATAATGCACATCTTATAGTAAAGAAATGGACATGTTGTCTCTGTGGGAAAAAAATGCTCATCATGAACATTTGTAGTCTTGTTAGAAACAAGGTAGGTGAGACAGTCTGGGAAGCCCATGAGGAATGGCCTGTGTAATTGTGCCTAAAAGCACTTTTTCACCAGTTATGTGAAGAAGAAAGAGTTCTAAACAGACTGAAGGTCATGACAGCTGTAATTCAGGGATTTTCTCCCATGGGAACTCGGCTGTTTTGCATTAAGCCGACGTTGGTGTGGGCATTCTATTGGTGCACAGAAAAAAAAAAGTCTTTAAGAAAATAATGCAATGTATGTTTAAACCAAAATATAGTTTTTTAGGAAATAATTCAAGCAATAATTCAAAAAAAGTTTTATTAATCATATTTTAAAAATCGTACTTTGATTTGTCCTGTTTGACCAACAAATGAACTATTTGGGTGATATTCAGGCAAAAACTTAAAAAAAAAAAAAAACACTCTCAGGCTGACTTTTCAACAGAGCATGCTGTCATATTTCCATGACTGCAAGTTAATTATTAAACCTCATTTGGGTGAATGAGACTTGTTAACAATGAGAATGTGTAGTATACTGTAGATATACAGTATTGTGGAAAAGTCTTGAGCCAGTCCTTATTCCTTAATATTTTGGTCTTCTACAAAGAGACAGACTTACAGGTACTATTAATTTTGTAATGTAGGGCTTGAGGAATAGTTCTCTAGGCTTTTTGAAAGACTCTTTTAGCTCTAATGTTCAGTTCAGTTCCTGTACCTGAGCAGTTTCAGAGGGGAAAGTGCTATCCCTTCTCTTCTGTGTGTGTGGGTTCTGGCTTGTGTTGCTGTGATTGACAGTGGAGAAAGAGTACTACATCTCTCCGAACCAGGGAGAACTAAAAGTTTACCTGCTTTGACTCTCAGCCATGTATCTACTAAAATCTTAAGAACGTTCATTAAGGAGTTGAATTGCAAGTTAAGTTGAAAATGCGCTGAATGCCCATTAGTGTAAATAATAGTAATCGTGATAATAATAATATTTAAAAATAAAAATAAATAATAATAATAATAATAGTGAAAATTCAATTTCTGGTTGTTTTTATGAGAATAAGCTTCAACCAACATGGCTGAAAAGGCATACAGAAGTCATAAACACGAAAGGCATTCCAGTCAAACTGTAACTTTCTTATAAATGAAGGTGTAAAATCGACTGACATTTACAGAAGAATTCAAGCACAGTACGGTGATGAGACTCTTAGCCGCAGGAAAACATTTGAATGGTGCAAACGTTTTGAAAAGGCGGTATGTCCATGAATGATGATCCCAGCTGAGGTGGCTCAGAGCCCACTGCGAACATTCAGTTAATAGAACGTTCAGTAGGTGGAACGTCTGATCCTACAAAATTAACGGATAACTTGTCACTAATTTTTGTAAGAGACTAATCCACTTGCGCATTACAGGAACTCGGCTGGGAATCCCCAGTACAATCCTGACCTTACTCTTAGCCATTTCAACATTATTTAAAGGAGTTAAAGGGAGGCCAGCATTTCAGATGTGAAGCAGGCAGTCTAATCATGGCTCTGGCGTACTGAGAAAACTTTCTACCTTAATGGTATCCAAGCACTAGTGAAACAATGAGATAAGTGCATTAGTGTATCAGTAGATTATGCAGGGAACTAATGGGAGTTTTTATTCATTGTGCACAATCAAAAGTCCCGCTTTGACTTGAACGGTGTTGTATAGTTTCTAAATATATCCCATGCATTAAAAAAAAAAAAAAAAAAAAAATTCCAACCTTAACCTTTTACATACACATAAAAGCCACTCGGGTGACAAAATATCTCAGAGTCACCAATTATAACTCAAACCTTTTTGGTGCACATAAATAGTTGTACAGTGTGTTGAACTCCTTAGTCTTTGTAATGAGAGGTTGCTTTCTGGAAAATAGAGGAATTATAAGACTTTGACAGATATTTATGAAGGTGTTTTTTACAGCATGTGGTTAAGCACGAGAACTATGCAGGAAGATTAGAGGTCCGTGTGATTTAAATGTTTGCCAGTTTATCGATGCTGCTGCTAACATATTCACAAGTATTTCGTAGTTCAAGCGTTAAAGTGTAGTCGATCCTTTTTATTAATTATATTATTCATAAATTTGTTTATGTATGAAAAATTTGCCTTTTTGTTATCTACATGTGCTTTAACTCATACGCAGCTTAACGCATTATGTCTATAGGCTTATGATAAATACCATGTGGATTATTATACCGCTTAGGATCACAAGGTATGCTTTAAAAAGGAGGAGTTAATCCTTCGTCTGTTATTTTTACCTCTCTCGGTTGATTATTTTTTCACCAACAGCACAAGTTAAAATGTTTTATACTTTTTATACTTTTGTAATTTCCCCATCCTTAAATGTTTTCTTTATAAAAGAACAACACACCAAACTTTTTTTCTATTCATAGTTTTACATAAATAAATGTCCATAAATAAATCACTACTGTACTCACTTATGTTATAGCAGCTATAAATGGTTGTTTCTTGACCAGCCTCTTTTTTTTTATTAGTCCAAAACATAGCTTGTCATGTTACCAAGAAACATCAAAGAAAAATAATCCTGATGTTACAGCTTTACCTGTTACAAATCACTGACACTGGAGACTCCTTCCATAAATGTTACGTCAAATGTGGTAATTTTTTCTGACCAATCAGATTTGAGAATTCAAAATCACCATAGTGTTTAAACCAACAACCAACCAAAATTATCTCCTAACATAGTTAACAAATCCTTTGCTCTTCTTTCCACCTGCGTTCATTTCGGGGGTTCCCAGACTCACAGCAGAGATACCTAAAGGCAATGAAAATGGTGTAATGGAAATGTCTAGGACCTCCTGGGCTTCGATTCAAGGGGATTGTAATAAAAAATAATAATAATACAACAGCACGCTGTCGGCACACGCTCCCCCCGATCGGATCGCCTTGCCCGGCTCCTTGGCACAGCGGTGTGGGAGGAGATTAGGTTAAAAGACGAGTGTTCTGTCTTGTTAAGAGAGGAGGATTTTGGGTTTCTTCCACTCGCCGACTCAGTGGAGGGGAAAAGATGGAAGGGGAATGAAGAAGGGGCAGAAGTGAGTCATAACATAACTCTCACTGTCACTTAGAGCTAATGAGCAGGCCGAGCTAACACAGGAAGCACTGAGGAATTATACAGACTGGGGAATTTACCACCAATGAAAATGATCTATCACTAAATACATAAATTTTTATTTGTGTAACTAGATTCTGATTTCCTCAAAGTCTATCCTGTAATCAGTGTAACTTGGAAACCTACGGTGTGTGTACAAAACAATTATTTCTGCTCAGTCATCATAATCTAATACACACTCTCTTTTACAGCAGAAATGCAATATAAAATCCCCCCCCCAAAAAAAACAAATATACCAATACACATTTTATGGAACAATCCTTGTTAAAATAGTTTTTACTATTTTCACATTTTCACTGTTGATGTGCTGCACAAACCGTGGGACCGCATCTCAACACTGACCTGCATGTATTTTTCATCACTTTGAAATTATCATGACCTTTAAAATGATTTACAAGAGGCCCTTCAAGACATTTCTCATAAATGAAGGTGTAAAACTGATTGACATTTTCAGAAGACTTCAAACACTTACAGAGATAAGTCTCGTACGTGGCTTGGAGCGCATTGCAGTCATTCCCGTGAACATTCAGCGATTGGAACGCCTGATTCTTAAAAATCAACGTTTAACTTGTCACCAACTTGCAGAAAAGACGCATCAGTCTGTTGGAACTGTACACACAATCATTCACCACTTGCACGTTACAGGAACTCAGCTGGGAGTTATTGCCACATCCCCCGTACAGTCCTGACCTCGCTACCACATGTTTGGGCCATTAAAGGAGATCCTGGGAGGCCAGTGTTTCAGGTGTGAAGCCGGCAGTCTGATAATGGTGTTCAAGCAGTAGTGAAACCATGTGTGCATTAGTGTAGCAGTTGATTATATAGAGAAATAAAGGGTCTGTAAAACTGTAAGAACCTGGTTCAACTTGAACACCTCTTGTTTATAAATTTAAGTTGATTTGATAGTTAAAAAATAATGACTGAACGTGATCCGAGATGACTTAAATGCTCTGTGAAGTTGCATCATAAAAAAATGGCCAGCAGAAATCAGAGCTTTGTTTAATAGCAAAGGTAAGTCTTTGCAAACACACAATGTGACAAAAACTCACAGGATTTGGACTAAACAGCTGTGTAGCCATAAGGAAACCATTTAGTGAGAGTAATTAGATAAGAGGCATCAGTTTGCTAGGGAGCATAAAGATTGGACTTACCAGCAATAAAAAAATAAATAAATCATGTGGTCTGATGAGTCCAGATTGACCCTATTCCAGAGCATCATGCATAGTGCTCACTGTACTGTACAAGCCTCTGGAGGCAGTGTTATGATCTGGGGTTGCTTCGGTTGCTCAGGTCTAGGCAATAAAATGAAGTCAGCTCACGACCTGAATGTACTGAATGACCAGGTCATCACATCAATAGAGATTTTCTTCGCTGATGGCATGGAACATACATCAGGACTCAGGTTGTAAAAGAGATGTTTCAGGAGAATGCAGAATCATTTTCACACATGGACTGGACGCCATTACTTTCATTTTTTTCAGGCAGGGTAAAAACAACAGGTCTGATAAAAAATTGGCATCAGACTATAGCTTATAAACATAGCCTCCTTGGACTGCAAAACCCAGCCTCCTGCTTGAAACATGAAAATTCACCTGATATCTCATGCAGCACACCTGGTCCACATCACACACTCGCACAAACAGACTGAAAATAGATTTCAGTCTTTCAGACATTCAGTCATTATGAAGTATTAGTTACAGTAGGTGATGTGTTTATTATCTGATTAGTCCAATTAAGCTAAGAGTTTTGGGGTTTGTTTATTGACTGGCATCTTTATTGAAAGCACTACCCACAACTGCAGCTGTCTTAGAAACTTGAAATTAGCACTATCATCCTGCACCCCCAGGGTTGGGGTTCGATTCCCGCCTCAGGGTCTGTGGGCATGGAGTTTGCATGTTCTTTCCATGTTTGGTGGGTTTACTCAGGGTGCTCTGGTTTCCTCCCACAGTCCAAAGACATGCAGATTAGGCTAATTGGCGTTCCCAAATTGCCCGTAGTGTGTGAATGTGTGTGTGAAGGTTGACCGGAGGTCCTATGTACCATGATTGTGAAAATTATGTATATACAATAATCACTAATGGTCTCCACGATCCCTAGTTGGACTTCAGAGGTCCCTAGATGGATGGATGGAATGACATCTGCACACCTTGGAGAAAAAGAGTAACCAGGATTGAAGTGGATTCCCTATTACATCTTTACAAGACCCACAAGGTTAGAATGATGAACTGGGTCACAATTTAGCTCTCAGTGTAAGTCTCTTTTCTACATCTTTGTACTTTGTACTTTTTTTTTTTTATGTCTCTCTACTGTGTGTCCCTTTTCAGGACCCAAAAACACACCTTGTGGTTCAGGTTTAATTTAGCTGAGATTTGAATGGACTGAATGACGGCACCCTACCTGCACGTTCATAAGCTCATTCATACTGCGACAGAACATTCCAGAATAGTGAAATAGGATGTTTTAATGATACTGATTACAGCTTAGATGAAAGAGTCATGAGAAGAAAAAGGAAATCGCTATAGCATTGCTCAAGGCAAAATAGCCCAATACCTGTAAAATTCCTGTACAGACAGAAACGTATAACAGTGATCTACACCTCTCACTGACTGATAATATTTCTAAAACCCTGATTTATGCCTGAGCTGATGACATGACAGCAGTCTCTGTTTGACAGGGTTGTTTTCAGTAAATGATATCCTGTAGTTTGTCTTTATTATGCTTTAGGAATGAACGATAACCAGTTTTCTTTCTAACTTTAATGGTTAAAATTGAGAAGGTAAAATGAAAAGAATATCAATCATGTAACATAAGGTTTAATTATATTTTACGCAACATGTTTTTCATGTGTCAGTTGGTCAAGAATGCCTAACATACACGTTTCTTCACTGTCTAATTATAATTTTTTACTTATATGGAAAAAGCCTGTTAATATATATATGAGCGGTGTGAAAATGTGCAATGTGGCAAGTAATGTGTTCCATCATAACCTTGGTGTCTAAGCAGGAAAGCAGGGTGTGTGTGTGTGTGTGTGTGTGTGTGTGCTTATGGTGAGGAAGAAACAAAAGCAATTCCAGTCAGTTGTGTCTTTCTTATGTTATGAACTAAAATTAGAGCAAGTCTATTAATATAAATGTGTGAGCTGAAGCTTCACTATTGTCAGAGCCGCTGTTATAGAGAATTAATCAACACCTTTTAAACAATCAGAATTAACAGAACAGAATTTAACAGCACTGTAGTCAAGCAGCAATGATTTCAATCCAACTTCTGTCAATAATAATAATAATAATAATAATAATATTCTGGAAATCTGGAACCTATCTAATAATCAACATATAAATATAAAAATAAAGACTTATAATAATACATAATAAAAGAAAAAACACAGCACTAAAACCATACAGCAGTGTAAACGGATATATAGCACTACTTACTACTTACTACATTCCAGGGTTTAAAAAAAAAAGACCGTAATTATACAGACCGAAGGTGTTTACAGGTTTGTGGCCGTACTCTCACATTTTTTAGCTGCATGCTTTTAACACTTCTGCATAAGGATCTGCTTATGCCAATCCTAGGAAGTCCTAAAATACGTCCTGTTTCACGAAACGTGATCTTCCTGGAAGCTGCTGTTCATGGTGGTGTTGTCAGACACGTGAAACCTTCAAACTTGTGCATCCTAAAATTAGTTTGGGAAGTTCTGTTACGTGATAGTGTCTGTTTGATGTGTTTTAGATGTGATGACACACCGTGTAGTTTCGATTCCATGACATAAGTTAGCACTGAACTGATATAGCAGCGCTAGCAAGAAACATATGTTGTGCTGAACAGTTTAGCCAAAGTAAACTTTTATCGTAGAGCAAAATGTACATGCTTACTTACAAATACACAATACATACATACAGTCATGTGTAAAAGTTAGCACACCCCTTTTTAAATTATGTGTTCTTGCGTTAAACATAATAAAAATTATCCGATTGTAGTGGGTCTCAGTATTAGGCAAATACAACCTTACACGGACAACATCAGTTTTTTTTTTTTACTGTGCCATTATTTATTTCACAAAAATGAAGAAAAAAGAAACATTCAGGCGATGCTAAATACCCCCTTACTGCTTTCACAGAATTTAAGAGGGTAAGTTGCAGCCATGTGCTGCTATAGCAAACTGATGGATTAATTCATCATGAGCAGGTGTGCAGACGTCTATAAAAGCAGACTTTTTGCAGTTTGCTGGTCTTGAGCATTCAGGTGTGTGTTAACACAATGCCAAGAGAGAAAGACCTAAGCAATGGTCTTAGAGAAGCAATTGTTGCTGCACACCAACCTGGAAAGAGTTATAAAACCATTGAAGTTTTTGAAGTTCAACGTTCTACAGTGAAAAGGATTATTTACAAGTTAAACTCATTCAAGACAGTCGTAGGAGTGAAAGGTCACCTGAAGGAAAATACAAAAAAGCCTAAG
The DNA here is from genome assembly GCA_030014305.1 of Clarias laeviceps. Lineage (NCBI taxonomy): Eukaryota > Metazoa > Chordata > Actinopteri > Siluriformes > Clariidae > Clarias > Clarias laeviceps. Next base: position 3,679,986 of record JAQMYJ010000003.1, on the reverse strand, counting down.
ACCTACATCTCAGGCTCTACAGGCCTCACAGATCATGTTAAATATTAAAGTCCATGACAGCACAATTAGAAGAAGACTGAACAAGTAATGTTTGCTTGGAAGGGTTTCCAGGAGAAACCTTTTCTGTCTGAAAAGAATATGGAAGCATGACTGAGGTCTGCTCATGACTGAGATTTTTAGAACAATGTCCTATAGAAAGAATAGACCAAGGTGGAGTTATTTGGGTTTAATGCCAAGCAACATTTCAGCAGAAACACCTCATCCGCACTGCGGTGGAGGGGTGATCATTTGGGCTTGTTTTGCAGCCAGAGGACCTGGGCACCTTGCAGTCACTGAGTTGATTATGAACTTGTCTGTATACCAGTGTATTCTAGAGATAAATGTGAGGCCATCTGTCTGACAGATAAAGCTTGGACAAAATTGGATCATGCAACAGGACAATGATCTGAAGCACACAAGTCAATCTATATTACGATGTCTGAAAAAAAAATCAAGGGTTTGGAATTTCCTAGTCAAACTCCAGACCCCAACCCAGTTGAAATGCTGTGGCAGGACCTTAAGAGAGCTGTGCATATGCGAATACCCAAAAACCTGAATGAACTAAAGCAATGCTGTGAAGAAGAATGGGCCAAAACTTCTCCACGATGATGTGAGTGACTGATGAAGTCATACAGGGACCAGGGTTTTAGATGTCTTCATCATTGTAAAAAAAAAATTAAAATCAGGAGAGAAAATGGAATTAGAAGGTGTGTCCAAACTTCTGTATGTATGTATGTATGTAACTTCTCGCATACATACATACATACATACATACATACATACATACATACATACATACAAAGCACGCAGTGATTTCATTTTAATTGATTAATTGTTTTTTTAGGCAATATTATTAATATTGATATTAATATTTTCAGTGTGACTCTTGGTGTGTGTTATATAACTCACACACACAAAAATAAATACTATAAGCATACTGATTGTTGGTGTGTCCATGATTCTGGTCTTACTCCCAGATATTTAGCTGAACATTTTGAAACATCCTGCATAAGGATCTGTTCATGCTAATCTTAGGAAGTCTTAAAATATGTTTTAAGGGTCATGCTCTTCTTTCTGCAAGCCGGCTTTCATGGTGGTGTTGTCACGCTTGAAACCTTCAAACTTGTGCATCCTAAAATTAGTTTGGGAAGTTCTGTTAGGCGATAGAATCTGTCTGAAGTGTTTTAGATGTGATCGCATGCCGTATAGTTTCTATTCCGTGACCCCAATGACATAGGCTGATAAGATGAGTTGATAAAGCAGCACAAGGCTACATCTCAATACTAGTCTTACTTGATCTTAGTGCTGCATTCGACACTATAGATCATAATATTCTCATAGATCGCTTAC
>JAQMYJ010000003.1:3657749-3678497 GCA_030014305.1 Clarias laeviceps | reverse complement strand
GAAGCTGCTTTGAGACAATGACCATTGTTAAAAGCGCTATATAAATAAAATTGAATTGAATTGAATTGAATTGAACTAGCAGGAAACCGTTGTTGAACAATTTAGCCAAAGTAAGCCTTTATCATAAAGCAGTAAGTAAGTTTAGGGGGAAAAAAGCAATTGTATGTTTACAGCTGATTTTCTTCAGTAGGAAATAATTTTATGTTAATCCAGGGTCCTACCTCAGGTTTGTGTGCATGGAGTTTGCATGTTCTCTTCGTGCTTGGTGGGTTTCCCCCATGTACTCTGGTTTCCTCTCACAGTCCAAAGGCATGCAGATCAGGCTATCTTTCCCCATAGTGAGTGTGTGTGTGTACTTTTGTGAGACCTGCAATAGATTGGCACCCCCTCCAGCATGTGCCCTGAGTTCCCTGGGATAGGCTCCAGGCCCCCCACGACCCTGTATAGGGTAAGCGATATAGAGAATTAGTGAGAGTTTGAATGTAATTCAGTATAACAAAAAAAATAAAAAGCAGGAAAATATGAGCTACTATTATGTGTTAGGGAAAGAAAAATAAATAATTAAACAAGCAAGGGGTAGTTCAGCGGTATTGAACTGATGATCGGAAGTTCTGAAGTTCAAACCCCAGCACCACCAAGTTGCCAGTGTTGGGCCCTTGAGCAAGGCCCTTAAATCTCAGATGTGAAAAATGAGAAAATGTAAGTTACTCTGGATAAAGGTGTTGTGGTGCAAATGTAAGTGCAAGTAGATACATAGGAAAAAATTTTTATTTAAGTGTATAAGATATTAGGGAATGAGAAAATTATTTTAGGTTAATATAACAAAGAAAGAAAGAAAGAATGTTTAAAAGCTTTTTAATCAAGAAAAAAATAATTGGATGTTAAATTATTTGGTTTAGATTTCGGTTTTGTTAAACAAACCAGTCAAACGTATCTTGTGGTTATGTATTTGGAGAATAAAGACTTAATGAACAAATAGGTACATAAATGATTTCATCCATCCATCGTGCAGGGTCATGGGTGGCCTGGTGAGCACTGCGGATGAGGTGGCACATATGCATACAGTACATACTCACACAACATGGAAACACCATTCAGCCTACAGTGCATGTCTTTGGACTATAGGAAGAAACTGGGAGCACCTGGAGGAAACCCACAAAGCACATGGAGAACATGCAAACTCCACACACATGAGATGTGAGCTGAGAGTGTTCTCCTAAACCATTGTGCCGCCTGCATGAAAACTAAATAAAGTTGTTTTATGTTTAAGTAACAGCATTTAGTCTACATTTTAGTCATTATCAATATCTTAAGAATGATCTCTGTGTTATAAAATTCACAAACTGTTTTAAACTGATAAAGCACTTTGACTGACCTCCTCTGGTAAACCTGAGACAATACAGCTGTTTATCTGAATCAGTATTACAGTGAGCGGTGGGCCTCTGGACACAACTCAACCTGTATCATCACATCCATTATATCAGTTATTGAGTTCATATCACTCTTAGCTTGTTAGAGTATGGGTTTAATCCAATCCTAAATATCATATAAATCATCTCATAAGAAATGTAAACTTGGATCAAATGACATGCTCAGGAATTTAACATAGTACAAAACATTATTGCGTATATTCAAATGATAGTTATGAAATAAATGTTTACTACATGAGTTTGTTTCATTTATTTTAGAGTTAAAGACACTGTATCTGTTTACACAAATTCTCAAGAATTATACATTATAATGCATTATTGTTCAAATAATCAGTACACAAATACAATGTGATGCTGTATCAGTGTTCACAAACTATATGGCCAAAAGTTTTTGCTTTTGGTTTTTATGTGGAGTATTTCTGTGGGAAATTGTGTTCATTTAGTTACGTTTACATTTACAGCATTTGGCAGACGCTCTTATCCAGGGCGACTTACTGTATACTGTATTTATCTCATTACATATGTGAGCAGTAAAGCTCAAGGACCCAACAGCGGCGACTGTCCCGTTGGAGAAGCATGCGTTGGCCAACTTTGCGGCCAAGGTTTGGAAAAGACCACATATGGATGTGTTGGTCAAGGAGTGCACATACTTTACGTATTACAGTGAACGAGACGGTACCCGTGGCTCTGCCGGCATGCAGATCCTGATGTTCACATGCTACCATTACCTGCGAATGGAGTGTGCGGTCAACTAACTGCCGCAATGTTTCAGAACTAACTGTGCAAACACACAACCGACGCCAACCACCCACTGCGGATTCACGTTTTCGCCGTAGTAAAAGCTGAATACTGTTACATTCAGTGAGGACGTTGCCTACTGTTACATTGGGTGAGGAACACGTCTGTGACCTGTCACAGTATGACGAAGCTGATGATGACACTGCCTATTGTTACAGTCGGTGAGGAACATCTGTGACCGGATACATGAACCTGGCTACTAAAAGAGACCCGACCTCATGCGACACACGGTTCAGTGTTTTTGTGTGTATCGAAACATGTAGTGGGTCTAACTGCCGAGATGGAATGCATGCTTTGGACTGTTTCGATCTGTTGACGTCCATATGCTGCATCTCGGTCCAGCGCACTGTGAGTGCAAAGCAAGTCCGGTCCGCCTCTCTTACACACTCATAAAAGGTTTGTTTTAAACATAGAAGTATAAAAAAATCCCATGTGCTACTCGATATTTTCCTTTCTTGATGGAGTCTATAAGAAGCTCTAGTTTAATCCCCAAGTAAGAAAGGCTGAGCATCATTCTACAGCTTTTGCACTTATTTACAGTAGTAATGACATATAAAATTTTTAAATACAGTAGTAGCCCTATAATTTCTAATAATTATGCTATAGGAATTATCAGGGTGGGGAGACATCATTACAAAGTGTGGTAATGTACAGTAGTAGAGATTGTGAATAGTCCTATCTTAGGTTCAATGCAGAACCTTAGAAAAGAGATGGAATCCTCTTTAGACTGCTAGAACAGCCAAGAAACAACATTAAGGATCTGTAAGAATGGCTTCCACACCTTGTTGTGTCCCACATGTCTGATTAATACAGGGTCAAGGTCATGCTGTGTAGCACAAAGATCATTAAAGGTATATATTCGAAGTGCAAGTCCATGCACGATGCCAGACATGCACGAGGGTTTACAAAGAAATGGCAATCATGTGTACAATCTTAAGGTAATATTTGCTTTTTTTTTTTATAAGGGTTCATTTCCCCATACACATGAAGACATGCTTCATGCTTGTTTTTGACATGCCGTGATAATAATTCGAAATAAATTCTTGATATAGTGCTTATGTGACAGTCATTTAAGAGTCTGTGCTTTAGTTGTGAAAATCAGGACCACAACATCTGCAGAGAATGAAGAAATATAATGGATTAGTGCACTAAAAAGTGAACAGGGTGTGGTTTTGGACACATCCCGAGTCTTGCACCGAGCGAGTGGAACAAAACAGCGGCTGCGGCGCACTGGCGCCTCTGAGCGCAGCCGGTGATTGGGTCTATTGTAGGGCTGTTCGAGTACAAAAAAAAAAAAAAAAGGTCAGAGTCGACTCTGATTCTGATTTGGAGGTCTTGGGATTCAATGGAGTCGATTCAAAGAGTCAGTTCCCCACAATGGTTTGTTTGTAGATTACCAAACCTAAAAGACAGGATCTGAAAGGGAGATCTTGTGAAACAAACAGAGAGATAATTCATATTTAATAAGTGTGTTGTTATTATTAAGCAGTATTATCATCGGAGGCAAAAATGAGGTTTTTACGCATTTACTTTACATGCTGTTACGCGAAGAGTTTTGAAAAGTACTGCTATTACCATTTATGCCTGTTTTGTGCCCAATTGTTCCAGGATCTACAGTACCACGGCCCTAAAGTGCACACTAAAGATAAGAAAATTATTTAAATGTCGACTTGGATGTTCTGTAGGTGGAAAGCTCAGGAAGAAAAAAACTCTGATAAAATGTACAAATTGAAAAAGACACCTTTATTTTTGACACATATACATTACAGCACAGTGAAATTCTCTTCTTCACATATCCCAGCTTGTTAAGAAGCTGGAGTCAGAATGCATGGTTGGCGATGATACGGCTGCTCAAGGCACCAACAGGTGCAGTTTGCTGGTGTTGGGCCTTAAACCTCTGACCCTTTGATCCTGTAACCCTGAGCCTTAACCTTCGAGCCAACATTGGCCCAAATACAGGGACTAACAAGGGATCTCTCTCTTTGCACACAATTTAAGCAGCACCTTATATACCCTAGGTGGCACAAACCCCCCATAAAGCACTATACTATTGAGCATGGCAATATTCCAGACTGAATGTCTTCTCAAGAAGCGAGGTAAGGTCCCAAGGTCAGATTACCGTGTGTGTGTGTGTGTGTGTGTGTGTGAGAGAGAGTTTTACATGATCTAATTATGTCCGTGTAGATTTCCTTTGGGTACTCCGATTTCTTCTCACCTCCCAAAAATATGCCAGGAGGTGGACTGGTGAATCTAACTTGCCCTTTCGTGCGATCGAGTGTACTGTACCAATGTTAGAATTTAACAGCTCATATATATATATATATATATATATATATGTATATATATATATATATTTTTTTTCAGTTTCACTGGTAGTCATGAAATCTTCAATTTAAGATCCTCAAACATCAGGGTAAGATTTTCATCCATTTTCATTGACTGTTTCAGTAATCTATTTATCCACCATACTGAAGGGTTCTTTCCAGCCAAAAGCATTCGTTCTGCTGATTAACAAAACATATCCATCTTCTATACTAGTTTATCCTGTACGGGGTCACAGGAAGCCTCTTATCCCAGGAAACATTCATACAATTCAATTTGGGAACCCCAATTAACCTAATCCACATCTCTTTAGGATAGTTGGAGGAAACCCACAAATCCAATCCATCCATTCACACACTACAGGCAAGTAGCCTACTAGGCTAATCTGAAGTACCTGGAGGAAACCCACCAAGCATAGGGAGAACATGCAAATTCCAGGCTAGAATCGAACCCTCAACCCTGGCGGTGCAGGTCCACAGTGCTAACCATTATGCCACTGAACCTCTATGAATTAAATTTATTCTGGAGTCGAGTTCTCAAGGTGAACCAAATTTTCCCATAAGCAATAACACAAATGCAGACAATCTGTCACCCAAAACATTACTAATATTACAAAAAAAAAGCGTGAAAAATCACGCAGCTTTTCAAAGTGTGCTGACGCAACATTGGTAACGTCGGTCACCTCTTTTGAAACAGCTTTCACTGACTGATAAAAAAATTGTAAAATTGCTTCGATTGCCGTTCCAATGACGCAAAGTTTTGAACAGTTCCCGGTTCTGTGCGGCGTTCTGTTCGATTCAGTGTATTGCATTGTGTCGTGTCGTTACTCTTGTTTGCACAAGTGCACTTTATGTCGTCTTTTTGTATAGGTCTTAGATAGTTTTGGTAATTTACAGTATAGTGTTAATTTAGGATACATGCAGCACCTTGATCCTGGAGGAACGTTGTTTCGTTTCACTATGTACTGATCTGTTTTCTTTTGTTCTCTTACACAATAAACACTCTCCCCACATTCCTGCTAACACACCAAGTCAGGATGTAACACACTACTCATTACGTTGCACGTTTGCACATTTACGCACATTTGCACATAGCTTACATGTTGCACACCTCTGACACTTTGCACATTGTTCTGCATTGTTCATGTTTAGACGTTGCACATTTTTCACACAAATGAGGACTAACTACATTTAGCTGTAATTTATCCTTATACATAACACCTCTATTACACTTCTATTTCATTAGCAACCTTGTACATATTGTACATTTTTTTATCTAACATTTTTCATACTTGTATAATTTTCTCATATTTTATTTCTGTATTTGTATACTCAATTTTTTTTCCTTAATTGTACTCGCAAATGCAATTAATTCTCGCCGAGAACCCCTACTTTTTAGGTCATGGGTTATCGTGTAAGCATTTCACTGCATATCATACTTTGTATGGCATATCATACTGTAAATGTGATGTTGGAGTTCTCTTTGGGAGTGACAATGATCGATAGAATCAAGAACGAGTCTGTCAGAAGGACAACCCATGTTAGATGTTTTGGAGATAAGGTAAAAGGCCAGATTGAGGTGGTTTTTACGCTCTGAGGAGAGATTGTGTATATCGGAATATATATATATATATATATATATATATATAGAGAGAGAGAGAGAGAGAGAAGAGGACCAAAGAGGAGATCTATGGATGTACTGTAGTAAGAGAGGACACGAAGTTAGCTGGTGTAAACAGCCAAAAGACAAAGGAGAACAGAAGATGGTTGTGTATGTGACAAAAAAAAAAATAAAAAATTAATGTATGTGGTTGAAATGACATGAAAGTCAACTTGATTCGGTTTGTTTGTATGCTAAAAAAAAAAAAAAAAAAAAAAATATGCTTTTTTTTTTGCAAAATTTTAATTATTAAAGCGAAAATTTGTAAGGGAGGGCATTCGTGTGCTGAGGTTCCACAAGTGTATTGGACCAGTTGAATATGAGTAGTGTGTATGTGTGTGTATTCCTGGTTTGCTCCCAATGTTCAATGAATACCCTCCAGCACTGGGAAGACCCCCCCAAAAAAAGGATTGAATGAATGAATGAGTGTCTTCTGTGCGTCAAACTGACTGAACTGAATCATTTACACAGAATCGACTCATGAATCACTGTCCCTGCGAGTCGTTTTCTGGAATCGACTCTTAATCTGGAGCTCTACTCTTATTGCCCATGTCTGTGCTGCTCCTGCTGTGGTGTACAGACCCAGCTGAGCACATTTCACTGTTAATGACACTGTTATATGGCGGAGCGGCCCTGCACAGGGGCGACACGGCTCAGTCACGGAGAGGACGATGGACCGGATCGATCGAGATTACCGGTAAACGATGAGCAAAGCTGCCGTCAGATCCAGGACGAGGAAACGCAGACGAAGAAAACAGGTTAGTGTTTAGCATCTAGCTTCATTCTTGTTTTTTTTTTTTTGGTTAACTTCTTTAAAACTTCAAATATCATCACACGACCCCATAATGCAGCTCTTGTGACACGCTACAACTTCTCTCATGGCTGCATTTTGAGCTTCATTTAACGTTTGTCATTAACAGCAAGATGGATAATTTAGCTAGGCTTTTTTCTTTTTTTTGTTATTATTAGCTTTCGGGAAATTAGCAAGTGTGGACATTGACCTTGTGCACCGGCTTCCACCCATGCTAAGCGAGTAATATATTTTACAAAAATCTATCATGGCAGTTTATTTAAATAATTTAAGCGTTTAAAACACGACTTTTACATTCTTTTTATTCATTTCTCCCCTTTTTTTTGCTTGAAAAAATAACACGAATTAGCTCGCTCGGCTTTCCACAGCGACACTAACCGGCTCCTGTGGAATGCCACTAAGACGGTTAGCATCGCTAAGCTCATTTCCTGTCCGCCATCTTGGATTTTTCTATTCCCATCCGCATTCTTGGTAATCCCCGTCTACGTTTATGATTGGTTAGTCTAACAGGTCCTGCCTTTGGATTGGTCCGCTGATTGTTGCGGTCCACCAATCACAGAACAGGAGGGCGGGTTGTGCCAGAAAACGGGTGCAATAAAGGACGTATATGCGGGGAGGGGGTTTCGAAGCCGATACAAACTTCCAAATTTCATGTTAGTCTCAGGAGATGACGTTATTCAACACTGGACACATGAGACTAATATGTATGTTTTGCAGTTAATAATTAAAAGTGATCCAGGATTTAAGGGTATTTTTAGATAACTTCAACCCTAGCTAGGATGAAGAAGCTAGCTAGCTAGCATGCTGACAGGCTGTAGGCCCTGTTGCTCAAGCTGGCAGTCATGTGAGAGTGCAGAAGGCCTGACTGGAATTGCACCCACAGAAGAAAAAAAGAAAAGAAAACTATTTACGGCTAGTTGGGTACAATAATAATCTGTCTTGGTTTATAAAACAGGCTGTTCAAAATGTTATTAACAAGTTATAACCATTTCCCCCCCTCTTGGTTGTAGTTTGCTTGTCGGTGATAGCGGAGTCAATCCCACCGAATGACAAACATCAGCTTTACAGGCAAAAAGATTTTGTAAAAAAATAATACTTTAAAGACTACTTACAAATGTACAAATCGCCCGAATCCTGTCCTACGTCCGTAATAGAGTCATTATGTTTGACTGTAACATATTCAGATATCTTTAAGATATTACTTTCATAGGATGGGAATCACCAGGGACCAGCTGATACGATATGATCACAATAGTTCTATTGTGATTCTGTAAATATCATGATTTTTTTTAAATATCCCTGATTCTTTGTACATAATTAGCTCCTACCAGATTATTTTCTATTTTATGCTGCTGTTGGAGCTTGAATTCTTATTTCTGATTGGCCAGAATGTCTTGCTTAAGTACAGAATAAAACACAATGTGTCCATGCTGTGCTGTTTCAGGAAAATAAGGGGGATGGGGGGGAATCACCAGTCACCTCCCGATACAATGTTATCACAATACCCAGGATGCACCCTGATTTAAATTGCGATTCTACAAGTATTAAGGTTTCATATTCGATATTGGATGACCCGATGTTGTTACAGTTTTAAACCTTTAAAAAAATTAGTTAAAATTAGTTTTCTCAAGTGCAAAAGTGCAGCATTTAGACAATAAACTTAATAAGTTTACTTCAAATACGAGTGTTTAACATTTTGACTAAATTAAATTGAGCAAAAAAAGCTACATTTTTACTGAGCAACACATGTCATCTACCATAATTATTATTTGTAAACAAACTTGGCAAATAATTACAATACAATAGTACAAAAAAACTCTTTTTGTAAGTCACTCTGAATGAGAGTGTCTGCCAAATGCCTAAATGTAAACAATTCAATCCTACCACATGGAATGAAAAATGTGTAAATAGTTCAGAGTGCTCCACCTGTAAAGAAACATTTTACCCCCTCAAATGCCTCCAAAGTCTCAAACCTCAATTTGACGGTGAGCGCGCAGAGTCTGGTCACTGGCCAATCGACTGGTTAATCTCTATTGTAAATGTAGAAATAGTGTATATATATTTTTTATTTTTATTTATTTATTTTTTTTTTTTAATCGATTTTGGAGTCAGTGTGGCAATACGTGATTCATTACACAAAAGAATCATGATTCATAAAAGAATTTTTTTAAAAATCCCATCTCTAATTTCCACTCTGTAGTTTTTTATTTCTCTTGTACAATTCAATTTTATTTATATAGTGCTTTTAAACAATGGTTATTGTCTCAAAGCAGCTTCACAAAAATGAAAAAAAAAAATTAAAAAAGAAAAATGTACAACAGGAATGGTTTTAGCAAAACAAGTTAGTTCCTGTTCTCACTTATGTTATTGCAGCTATAAACAGTCATTCCCACACCAACTTTTTGTTATTGAAGATAAAAGGATGAAAAATTTTAGTTTTAGTTTTTTTTTTTAATAAAATCCTGCCTTCTATGTTTATGATTGGCTACAAGAAATTAGTCTCATCTCTGATTGGTTAGATCTTTACTGATCAGGAAGTGTAAGCCAATCCTAGAGCCTGAAGGCGGGACTTACACTGTAGTGTTTGTCTGCACAGATTACGCCGTGTCATCGATGTTTCTGTTTAAGTCATGGGGTCAATCTTTTTTTCTTTTTGTTAATTTAAGTTGTTTTAAAGATGATTTATTAATTTTATGGATTATGTTAAACTAAAAATACAAATGTTTTTACAACACAAAAAATGACTACTTTTTTTTTTCCTTCTCTAAATTTTTCTTTAGTTTCAGCTTCTAAACTGTCTTCCTCAGCACAAAATCCAGGTTATCAAATTGGTGTAGTCTCTCTTTTTTTTTTTTTTTTCCTTCTTTTTCAGGGTGACATCAAATTACACAACAACTCTTCTTTCTTTTAATTGAAGTTACTGGATGAGCTTTAGATTAATTAACATGCATATTTGATTGACCTATTTAACTGAATATACAGTGCAACACAAAATAAATTTTCTTTTGTGATTTAATTCATAATGTGTAACTCATATATTCATATACATCCTGTAAAGAGGATTTACAGTACAAAAATTATTTTAAAAAATGCTCATGCATGCACTCAATACTTGGTCAGGGGTCATTTTCTATGGGGTTCAGGTTGGGCAAGTTAGTGCAGGTAAGACACTTCTGAAGTTTCCTCTGGTTCAGGAGTGGTTTAATACTTGGAACGCAACAGTTGAAGCTCTTGAGGCACAGACTCCAGCCTCACTCCTATCACTTGTGAAGCTCTCCCGGGTTGTTGAATTGACTTGGCTTGGCAATCTTCTTAATGTCTAAAGTACTCCCTGTTGTTTTTGCCTTTTTTCCTATGGCACTTCCAGTCAACTTTCTATGAATATGGTTCAGTACAGCAGCTTCTGTAACTTACCCTCATTGTAGAGGGTGTTGATGATCATCTTATGGACAACTGTCAAGTCAGCAGTCTTCCCCATGTGTGATCCCTTTCAGTCCATACATAATACATAAACATCCTTGCAGAAAACTTTGCCATATCAATAATCATTCTTTGTTAAATGGCATCATGTTTCTGAAAACTGTTTTCCTTTTTCACTTTTTTTTGTAGCTAGTTTGATAAATCATTTCACAGTATGATTTTCTAAACTTTTTTGGGGGAAGGAACTGGCTTAATTTTAAAATCCTCAACTCAATCTTTGGAATTTGTGTTTTACATGCAAAACTGCTTTTTCTTTTTTTTTCCTGGCGGGTGTGCTGACAATCCTAAAGATTATGGAGTGTTTCATGTATCATAACATTGCCTTGAAAGAATCGCAATATGATGTTTTTGTCCTGCTGTCCAAATTTTCGTTCTCTGTAAAAGTCCCTGTCAGTGTGCCATCGCTATAGAAAATATATTAAAGCAAGCACATTAATATAAATTTGTCATTTGTAGCTGCTGAGGAATCGGCAGTCAAGAATTTGACAGATACAATGTTTTTAAAATAATACTTTTTTTGCATCTTTGTAAAAATAAAAAAAATAATATATTATAGTATCTTCAGCGCCTGGAAACTTATCGTGAAGTTGGCTGACTGAACTAGCTTTACTAAACAAGATTATAATCTGGTTGTTTAGCTGTGAAAATAATTAATTCTCATGTGTCTAATGTTAATGTCTAAAAGGTTAGCGAACATCCCTAATATGACCGGGCTGCATTTGGACGTGTCAGTAGAACAGAGGTTAAAAATAGCAGGAAGTCAGACCATCATTGACATCAGCATCACCATTTTTAAAGTTTTTATCATCTAGTCAGCAGCATTATTTAAAAACATGACTGTTCTATGTTTTTTTTTTTTTTTTTTTTTCTTTACATATATTTTTTCTTGTCAGCATTTTGCCATTACCAGAGCTTTGGGTTTAAAGCGTCTACCAGGTTTAGTTCCTGCGATGCCAAGTTTGCTGTCTGCAAACTCGTTTTTGCCAAGTTATGCAAAACATCAGAAGCATGGCGACGACATACTTTAAGACAAAGTCGTGTGATGCGTTTGTATGAAAGGTCCTGTGGCGTCTCAGTCATCACCACTAGTGTAAATAGCATTTAAGACATCAGTGGAAAGCCAAAACGAAAGTGTCCGTGCGGGTCCAGTGCTGATCTACGCCATTACCTTTTATCGGATCAGTGCATACTTTTTGAATTTTAGAAAATTCACAGTTTTAATCTACATTGGTCCCCCTCCAAACCCCATTAATCCTGATAACCCTGGACATCTACTCATTATCATGTTTGTTAAAAAAAAAAAAGTATCCTTTGCAAATGTTGACCAGGCTCCAGCAATGAGAACTGGCTTAGATTTGTACTTGATCTCTCTGTTAATCAGATGACTTAGTTTGATTTTGTTTTAATTGCCCATGTGGCCTCTTTCTACCCACAGAGAATGGAAAAATAAATGGATTTGTAGTTGAGGGAGAGGAGATTCCCACTTCCCTTGACCTAGACAGCTCTCGGCATTCAGTGAGCCAAAATGGTAACAAACTCCGACTAGAATCCGACTTGAACCCGAAACCCTCCGGGCAGCCCCCACACACTGGCCTGAAGGGGGAAAGGAAAGGCAATAACACTAGTAGAAACAGTATGGACTGCAAAAATGACAAGCCCTCAGAGTTGACCACACATGAGGGCAAGAAAGAGGCCCTTGTGTCTCTAAACGGCATAGTGACACTGAACTGTGGGCCACTCACCAACGGTTATCCCGGCAAGCCCGGCACGGACAACGATGGCAGTGGCTCGGAAAGCGGTTACACCACACCAAAGAAGCGCCGAGCCCAGAGGAACGGCAAATCTTTGGACAATGTGACTGCTTCAAGCCAGGTCAAGGCCATGCAGCAGGCCAGTAAGCAAGAATCAGGGCCGGCCACTCTAGAGCTGGCTGACAGAACCTCAGTCGTGCAGGTGGAAATCAGCCGAGCCTCCTCAAAGACAGACAGCCATTCCAGTGGCTTTACAAAAACTAGAGAGGCAAACACTACCCCACCTGCAGTACTGACATCTGAGGTTTACCGGAAAAGCACTGGGAAAAAATTTGAGGATAAGTCCACTAAAACTAAAGTGGCAGCATCAGCTAAAGAGGACTCGTGGACTCTGTTCAAGCCACCACCCGTCTTTCCTGTGGACAACAGTAGCGCGAAGATAGTGCCTAAGATCAGTTATGCAAGCAAAGTTAAGGAGAACCTCAATAAGGCAGCCCAGACCGGCACTGAGATTCCCGCTCCTGCTCCGCAGGTACCTGGAAGGCCATCACAGGTGCCTATGTCAGCTGTGAAAACCATCACCTCGGCCAGCTTTAGCAACGGTGATGGCAACACCTGCCCTCTGCCTGGTCCCCACTTCAGCTCGGTCTCCAGTTCCTCCCCCGTGCCAGTTGTCTCTTCAGCAGGCTCTGATCATGTAGCATCTTCCTCCAGCGGTAGCTGCAATCCATCCACCTCGACTACCACGCCTGAGCCCAGGAAGCCTAATCTGTTTGTTTACCCCCTTTCCGCCTCCTCCTCTTCCAATATGCAACTGTCTCTCCCCAGCGGCCGTCAATCCGACCCACCACCCAATCAGAAATCTCTGGGAGACATCTTCCAAAACCAGTGGGGTTTGTCGTTCATCAACGAGCCCAGCAGTGGCCCGGAAGGTCCGGCATGCAGCTCGGCAGCAAAGGACAAACCCGGACAGGTGAGCTTTCAGGGAGGCTGCACTGCCGCTGTGGCAACACAGACACACAGCGCCCCCCAGAGGCTGGATACGTCAACGTTCCCAGACAAACGGACTAGCATTCAGAGCGCGAGTAAAGGAGGACACCTCACCCCGTCTCCAGTCAGTGGGTCCACCGACGGCTCACTTCAGGCCTTGACCCTCGAGGTGGATACACAAAAAGACGACTCTGGGGTTTCTGGTGCAATAGTGTTTTGCTCTTCCTCTAAGGACGTTGGGGCGGAGCTTCCGCACAAGTCGTCTCTGCCCAGAGAGCAAGGCTACACTAAGGGCTTCGAGAGGAGGGCCAGCTGGGACTTTTTTGATCTTAAAGCTGCTGTAGTATATCACACTAAAGGTGACCAAATATAATTTCTTATCAATTACACAAATATATTTTTTATAACTTCCAGTTTTTTTATAAAGTACTTTTTTTAGTGTACCTCAATGCTTTTTATGTTAATGATATTAAAATTTGATGTGCACTAGGTTCATTTAAGTACAATAATTCCAGTACCCTTTAAGTGAACTTTTAAACTTGAAACATGTCCTATTCTCGAAGTTGAATTTGCTTATGCAAAATTTTGACACATGAGATTCTGGACCATTTATGTAAGTGTTTTTTTTTTTTCTTGTTCTTTTTTCAGAAATGGAATATATTTTGAATTTGCAAAAGCAAGGTAAGTGTCTAAACTTTATCTTTTTATATGATTTTGGTTAATATAATGCATTTAAATAGTAGTTTTTTTTTTTTTTTTTTTTGTAACTTTCCTGATAAAGGGTAAAGTTTTATTTTAAAATGTCAAAAAAATTATCTTCATATAAAAAGGAAGGAAACCAGACTAATACAAGTCGATAAGACTAATATAAAACATAAAATTAATGCATGCCTGTAAATAACGCAACATATTACATGACAATATTACATCACATTTTCAGATGGAAACAAACAAAAAAATCTAAAAAAAAATAAAAATCCTGGGTTTTGCATTAAAATCGAAAGGAGCGAGTAAGACAAAGTTAACAGAAGAACTCGTATTCCCCAGCACCTACCAGTAAAACTTACCAGCTGTTTTACTTACAGCACTGTACAAATATAAATATATCTACAAAGGTATACAGTATATGGCCACCAGACTTCCATGTGCTTGTTGAAAATCCCTTTCCAGATGTATTTCGTCTTGCCTCCACTCTCACATCGAGAATGCTTTAAACTAGAGCGTGGATTGTGTTTATTCAGCTATAAAGACCATTAGCGAGCTCGAACGCTGAGGAGGCTCCAGTTTCATTTCATCCAAAAGAGAAACAGTGGGGTTGAGTTCAATCATGGCTATGTGTAGGGTGCTTGAGTTCTTCCAGTCCACACTTAACACACCATGTCTTCACAGAGCTGGCTTTGTGCACAGGGGCATCGTCCTGCCGGCACACAACCACTGGACTCTAGAGCAGTGTTCTTTGGAGTGACGAATCACACTTCTCTGTCTGGCAATCCAATGGACCAGTCTGGTTTTGGCGATTGCCAGGAGAACGGTACTTGTCTGACTTGTCTGGAGGGTACTATGATGTGGGGTTGTTTTTCAGGAGTTCTTGTCCCCTTAGTTTCAGTGAAAGG
The DNA here is from genome assembly GCA_030014305.1 of Clarias laeviceps. Lineage (NCBI taxonomy): Eukaryota > Metazoa > Chordata > Actinopteri > Siluriformes > Clariidae > Clarias > Clarias laeviceps. The sequence continues at coordinate 3,663,643 of JAQMYJ010000003.1, read as the reverse complement.
ACCTCTTAATGCTTCAGCATACCAAGACATTTTGGACAATTTCATGCTCCCGAATTTGTGGGTACAGTTTGGGGACGGCCCCTTCCTGTTCCATCATGACTGTGCACCAGTGCACAAATAAAGGTCCATAAAGACATGGATGAGCGAGTTTGATGTGGAAGAACTTGATGGCCCGCACGGTTTCCTGACCTCAAACCGATAAAACATCTTTGGGAGGAATTAGAACGAAGACTATGAGCCAGGCTTTCTCGTCCACCATCAATGTCTTCTGGAAGAATGGTCAAAATTCCCCCAAAAATGGCTGCAAAGGGTGGGCCAACATCATATTAAACCCTATGGATTTAGAATTGGACGTTAATCAAGTTCATATGCATGTGAAGGCAAGCAAGCGAATACGCTTGGCAATATAGTGTACCTTTTTATCTACCAAATCTATTCTAGATGAGTGAAGCACTTTTGTAGGGTCAGAGTTCTCTATTCGAAATGAAGCTGAACACTGAACTCGTGAGTCATGCGTCGTGGAGTTTAAGGAAGATCATCAATCAGCACTGATTTGCGTCAAACCTGTTAACGTGAATGTAACCTCTGGATTTTTGTGCTTTTATAAAATGAAACCGAATAAAAAATAACTAACTACTTCTCCTCTCTCTTTCCAGATCCAAATCGTGTAGTGCTCTACAGTGAGTCTAAGAACGGTCCTGATCAGTGAGGCTCAGTCGGGACACGCCGTCTCCTCAGCTAGACTCCGCTATGGTTAAAACTGACTCGGAAATAAAACGTCAAGACTCAGAAGAAAGGACGCTCTCGAGATGGAGCGTTGAAAGAGGCTGAGCACAGAGTGGAGGAAACGGGTTGGCTGAATAAACGATGAGAAATGAGGACCTGGAGCCAAGACGCTCTGCTTTTAAAGCAGGACCTGTTTTTTTTGTTTGTTTGTTTGTTTGTTTGTTTTGCTAAAAAAAACAATAATAATTTTTTTTGTTGTTGGGGGGGGCGGGTGGTTTACAAATTCACAAACTCGTACAGTACGGCTTTTCTTTCAGAAACGGAGGAGATGGCAGACTCTGTCCTGCTGGCTGCCTGAGATGAGGAAGCACCTCGCACCCGGACGCACGTGTTCGAACACACTGAAATCCTTTTGACGGGCATGTTTAAAAAATATATATAAATAGATATATATGTCGCCCTCTAGTGACTAGGGGGTTAAATCACTGAGGATGAACTGTTCAATGTTTCAGGGGACACAAGAAACCGTTTAGGTCGAGCTGGCACTTGCTAAGTCCTTGGGATAACTGTCTTAATTTTTGTGAATGAGTTTGGACACGATTTCATTGTCTGCTTTTTTTTTCTTTTAATTTCAGTTATACTTAAAATGGAAATGAAATTATAAGGTTTCCAGGGTGCACTTAAGTGAGAATAGACTTGCAAACTGCTGTCTGCGTACGTCTTCTGGAAGATTCACTAGTCTTACCGTCGTCGCCGTCATCATCGTCGTCGTCTTTTCACCTTCCACGTCACTTTGTAATGCTGCCCGCGCACCTACAGCAGACACAGAGCTATAGACTGACCTCTTTTTGTTTTTTTTCTTTTTTAAATCATTTTACATTTTTTCAGTTTTATATTAACTTTTAGATCCTAGTGGACGAGTAGATAAGATACACCACGGATGTTAAAATTGCTTCAGCACCAGTATTTTTTATTTATTTTTTTATTCATTTCCTTCAAGCTTCTTTTCTGAGTCTCTTTCTGTCTCTCCCTCTCTCTGTCTCTGTCTGTGTGTGTATGTATTTTTTGCACAAGGAACCGAATCTGCTGTTGTGGTGCGAGTTGTATTTTAGGGTCAGAAGGCCACGGTTTCACATGACACGATAACAGTTTGTTTGATGCACACGAACAGGCACCCATTTTATTTTATTTATTTTTTTTCAGTGGACACCGCTTCACAGTTTAACAGGGCTCTGTTCCTTTAAGCTCATGGATTTGTAATGTAAAGCCGGCTTCACGTTCGGAGCTCGGCTTCTCTACTTGTTTGGTTTAAATTTTTTTTTGTTTCTTTCTTTCTTTAGCATCAGGAAGTAAATATTAAGACTTAACCTTTTATTTTCCATCTATTTTATCTCATCGCAAAATAATTGAATCATATGTTTTTTATATATATAATGAGTAGCACTTTATGTCATTTTAAATCGTATTATCTTGACAGAACGTCGACAGATCAGCGCGTAACGGAAATTATAGCAATTACTGATAGGAGACTAATTTCTAACAGGTCCTTTTAAAAGGAGAAAAAATATATAATAATAATAAATAAATAAAATTAATAATTTAGCGAATAGTGCAAGGAGAGTGAAATATAATGAAATGAAATGTACCAACAGTGTTATTGCCAAAAATGAAAAAAAAAAAAAAAAGGATGTCCATGTTTGACACCAATATTTTTTTTTTTTTTTTTTTATCTAACAAAACTGATTTTAAACTCTAGTAGAAAGCCAAGTGCATAATTTATCTTTGTGTACCATCTCTCTCTCTCTCTCTCTCTCTCTCTCTCTCTCTCTGTTTTTTTTCCCCTTTACACAGGGTCCTAAACACTGCCAGCTCCAGAGGTGGAAATAATGTACAGCGATTTTATTTTATTTTTTTCATTATTATTATTATTATTATTATTTGAGATGAAATGTTGTAACAGTTTCTTTGCCTTTCTTTTTTTTCCTGTTTGTATTTTTTTTTCTCCTCTCTTTCTGTTTCTGAAGCTGGCTCATGGTTCATCCCTGGATTATTACAACATTTCACAGCATCAGCCAGATAATGAACTCTTACATCACAACCATTTTATCTATATAGATATATATAACGCTAAAGGTTATTTGTTTGCTTTTAATATTTGTTTGAGATATTGCTTCTCCTTCTGGTTTAATTGCTCTTTTTTTCCTCCCCCCCATCCATTTATTTATTTTTTTGTTGTTGTAACTCACTTCCGATGCTTTCTCCTTGACTTCCTAACAGTCGTGTTAAAAATTAGTTTGCGTGAGTCGCTCTCTAACCATTAGCGAGCATAGTGTTTACTTTAAAGCGCCTGATAAAGTTTTTTTTCTCTCTCTCTCTCTCTCTCTCTCTCTTTCTCCATTTCTTTTAAAAGAAGGATGTGATCAGAGAGGAATGGAGCCCCTAAAGGGACCCTTTAAAATTATTATAAATTAATAAAATAAATATTGTTAAAGCTGGTGAATGTTCCAGCACGTCCTTTTCTTTCAAGAAAAAAAAATCGTGAAAATATTTCACGTACATGTGATCATAAGTGATAATCCCCTTAAGATTTGTCATTTTATTTCTGGGGAAGAAAAATTGTATAAAAACAAAAAAAATGATCGTATGCATTAGATTTTTTTTTTTTTTTTTTAGCTCTTTTCATGTGAGCCATTTACGTTCTCATTTTTCTATTTTGCTTTTACAATTTCTTTTTTTAAACAAATACATTTGGTGTAATGCTTTTTAAAAAAAAAATCTCTTCTTCAAAGGGAATGATTGTGCATGAACCCCTTAAATTCTTGTTTTCTTAAAAAAAAAAAAAAAGAAAGTAAAAAAAAAAAAAAGAAATAAACGTGTCCTGGACATCATTTTATGTTTTTAATGCTTTTTTTTTTTTTTTGTATGTTCATTTTATTAATTTTATTTTAGGGAATAACTGCTTATGCACTCTTGTGTTTTGTTTGTTTTTAAAGAAACATCAAACAATCCTGTGGAAACTTGAGATGATCATGTGTACGTGAGGAGGGGAAAAATATTTTCATGATTTTTTTATTATTTTTTTTTTCCCTGCAGGAAGAAAGTAAAATGTTTTGCTCATCAGTCAGTTATTTAACTGTTTGCTTTAAGAACGTAATGAAAAATCTTGTGAAAATGAAAAATTATCTCTTGGGCACATTTTCGTATTTTTACAAGATTTTAGTTTTTTTCAGGAATTGTCGCAAATGCCCCTGTAGCGGCTCCGTCCAGTAGAGGTGTGCATGAGACTCCTGCTTTTTTGAGCCCCACTCCTTTTCAGTCCAGTTCAGATATTCTCACCGATGTGTTTCTCAGAAAAAAATTAAAATAAAACAAAAAAGAGCAGGATGGAGAGATCCTAAAAAGAACAAAAATGTTATTAGTTATTGATATTTAACATTAATGGAAGGAGACTCCAGCGTCAGCGCTTCGTAAAGTTTATTTTTTTTTATTAGCCCCTTTGTGTAAAAGTAAATGTGCCCTTTCCTCACATTTTTTTTTTTCTTTTTATTGTTATTTATTTACAGTGGAACCTCAGCATGCGAATGTCCTTCCTTACGAATTTTCACATTAAGAATTGAAAAATTTTCAAGAAATATGCATTAAATGTATTTTCGCCATACGAAGAAATTAACTGATTCGAACGCCAGTTAAGTTGCGCGTTTGCCAAGGAGCCGTTCAAAGCTTGTTTGCATCAGTGGAAAGCCAAGCAAATCGAGTCTACGAATTATTTTCAGTCAGCGAAAGCTGTTTTGAAAGAGTCAACTCATTCAAACCAACATTACAAAAGTTTTTTTTGTTGTTGTTTGGTTTTTTTTGTGTGTAAAGGAACTATTGATCTGCATTTACATTATCATGGGAAAATGCGTAATTATCGCCTTAAGAACTTCCAGAACGAATTGAATTTGTATACTGCGGTTCTGCTGTATTTATTTATTTGATTTGATTGTTTTACAGTCTTTATGCACACCTCTAGCTCAGCTGTGTAGTACGACAGCACACCCCATTTTTTAATTTTTTTTTTTAACCCTTATGAGTGTGCTGCAATTTTTTTCTCTTTTCTCCTTCCTTCCCTCTCCTGGTGTGTGGAGCTAAAAGACTGATGCACATTAAATCTAATCCCTTCTCAGAGGATACACATTAAGTTTTTATTCGATCCGATAGAAGCACTTATTCCCGTCGGTTGTGGACTGAATAGAGTAAATAAATATAAAAATAAATAAAAAATATATATATATAATAGAGGTATGATTATGCACACTGAGCGTCTAAGCCCTTGATTTCCAGCTCATGAGCGAGTCAGGACGTGCGAGAGCAGGAAGAGATCATCATCGTTACCGAATCCAGACTGTTTATTCTGTACATTAGAAACCTTTCTACGTCCGCATATACATTTTTCTACTACACGTGTTGCATTCGTCGTGTCGTTTCCAGACTGGTGCGTCTGGCCGTCTGTCTGTATGTCTGTCCGTCCGTCTGTATGTCTGAGCATGTGTACACGTCTACATCTAACCGCTCAACCATGCGCAGTGTTGAGAACTTGCTTACTCCCGAGTCCAGGCCGCGCCGCCTGCGCTGTACGAAATACTAAACCGAACCACCAGAACATGGATAAGAACAACAACCCGCTCTGCCTCTCTCTGTCTCTCTCTCACTCTGTCTCTCTCTCACTCTCGTTTCCCCACACCCCCTACCCACCCTACACACACACACACACACACGGTTTAAGTTGTGCCATGTTTGGACTGTTAAATGAGTATCTGATGGTGCGTGTTGCTCTGTCTGCATTTCCTCCTGCGGTAATGAAGACGAGGCGACGCCGCGCTGCTCCACTCTTCTTCCTCACTGCTAATAAACTCCATGAAAAGGAAATGCTGTGTGTGTGTGTGTTTAGTGTTCAGCAGTGTGGAGGGGACGAGCGCACAACACCATCTCTCACACACACACACACACGGGTTATAGGTGTCATGACTCCTGTGTTTGAGGAAGTGTGTGTGTTTATGAAGAGAGAGAGTGTGATTGTGTGTGTGTGTGTGTGTGTGGAAAGAGAGAGTGAGATTGTGTGTGTGTGGGGGGAGAGAGAGTGAGATTGTGTGTGTGTGTGTGGGTAGAGAGAGAGAGATTGTGTGTGT
>JAQMYJ010000003.1:3636561-3651913 GCA_030014305.1 Clarias laeviceps | reverse complement strand
CTACATACTCGTCCTGTTTAATCCAGGTTTCAGTTAAACAGAGTATATCAAATTCCTGATCTGTGATAATTTCATTAGCAATAACTGCTTTAGATGCGAGAGATCTAATACTTAACAGTCCTAGCTTCAGATCAGAGGTGCCGGCTGCGCATTCAGTTTGATCCGAGTTTGTGGTATCTATATTACCACATTATTTAACTTCTGTACACCCTTATTATGTATACAGTACAAATATACTGTACAGTACAAATGAAACTTTTAACTTGTTGCTCTTTTCTCTTTATGGGTACCAATAATTCTGCGGTGCATTCTGTGCATGTTATGTAATATCCATGAGTTTCCTCTTCAATAATTACCGCATGTAATAAATTCTGCTAATATTTCCTGCTGAGCTGCTTAGCAACACGTTGATGATTAGAGAACACATGGCAAGAAGTTGAACTGGAACAGAAGCCTTAGTATGGAGTTAAATAAGTGATGAAAAATGTGAATATCTTATTTTTTTCTATATCTGGAGAGATAAAGATAACCATGTTCATGATTAAGCTCAAGGTTAAAGGAAAGTGCTATTTTTGTAACAACATCTTCCCTTTTGCAGCTTGGGGTTATCTTTATAATCTGTAAGCTTAACAGACTCACTGTGAGTTTAGTTTAAAAGAGCACAAAAGCCTTAAAAAAAAAATCAATGACCTACCAACAGCGGGGCTTTAATGAGACGAGTTCAAGAGGGAAATTCATGATCAAGTGGAAAACTGTTTTCTGATTCATGTGCGTTTTGCAAAGACTTTCTGTTTCTGTTTAAGGAGGCTTTCCCACATTCTCGAGGCGAAATCCTTGACTTTTCTTAGTTCACTGAAGACAATTAGAACTGTGCCAACCCTATGAGTAACTGTCGAGAACTGTCTAAGAACTTTCAGGATTTACCTACCAACTGTTACAAAGTACCTACTACACTTCATGATTTGCTTTGAAATGTCAAGATTTGTACAAAGAACAACTCTATTAGAGTGTACTATTTAGTAGTTTAGTACAAAGGGTGGGATTAAGCCTAGGATTTAGTATATTTTAGAGCATACTATTTAGTAGTTTAGTGCGCATTGTGGAATTTAGCTCTGGATTTAGTATCTATTAGAGTGTACCATTTAGTAGTTTAGTGCGCAGGGTGGGATTTAGTTGTAGATTTAGTATGTATTAGTTGTTACTATTTAGTAGTTTGGTGGGATTTAGCCCTGGATTTAGTATCTATTAGAGCGTACTATTTAGTAGTTTAGTTTACAGGATTTAGCTGTGGATTCAGTACCTATTTGAGCATACTATTTAGTAGTTTAGTGTGCAGGGTGGGACAGGGTGGAATTTAGCCATGGATTTAGTATTTATTAGAGAATACTATTTAGTAGTTTAGTGTGCTGGGTGGGATTTAGTCGTACATTTAGTACAGTATCTATTAGAGCGTACTATTTAGTAGTTTAGTGCACAATTTGGGATTTCGCCCTTGATTTAGTATCTACTAGAGTGCAATATTTAGTAGTGTAATGCTCACGATGGGATTTATCCCTGGATTTAGTATCAATTATAGCATACTGTTCAGTAGTTTAGTACACATGGTGGGATTTAGCCCCGGATTTAGCATCTATTTAATTGTACTATTTAGTAGTTTAGTGCAGGGTCAGATTTATCTGTGGATTTTTTTATTTTTTTTTAAAGCGTACCATTTAGTAGTTTACTCCACAGAGTTGAATTTAGACGCAGATTTGTTTATTAAAGCATACTATTTATCAGACAAAGCTGAAGTTGGAAACTTTGTATAAAGTGGTGGTGGGGGCGTGGTCAAGAGAAACAGTAACCGTGTTACAGAAACTCTGTAAATATCATCAGTACTATAAATATTTTTATAAATAGTTTCCACTCAGGATCATTTCTACCTATAAAAACACATCTAACGTACAGTATTATCCTCGTGAATTATATTTTAAAAATATTCCACAGTATTGATCTGTGAATACAATTTTAATCTTGGTATAAATTGCAGTTGAGATTTTGGTCATGAGGTCAAAGAGGGAAAAGTAATCATCTCCCACTTCAGAGCAGAAGGAGCCGCAAGCGGTCCAGTTTCTCTAATATCCATCTCGAAATTAACTCTCGATGTGGGACACGTCACGGTCCTTCAGCAGAATCAGGACTGCACTTAAAAGAGGACAGCCTTATTTTAAACCCGGCTAGGGGATTAATTGCTGTGTTTTAATCAGGGCTGATACTTAATGAGACACGTCGAGCCGTCACCTTTCCTGGAATTTTCCGTGTTGCTTGGTTCACCTTGTACGAGTTTGATCCACACAATTGTATGAGCTGCTTCCACACAATTTCTGGTAAAGGATCAGCAACTTGAATATAATAAAATATATACATACGCTGTTTACACATGGAATGTTGTTAAGTGCAAGCGGCTTTTATATCTCAACTGTATAGTAGGATCTGACCATGTATTTTAATACTTGTACTTCTATTTCTATTTTTTGTCTTTAAAATTTTCTTATTCTGTTATGCACCCTTAGGAGTACAGTGACAATAAAGACCTATCTATCTATCTATCTATCTATCTATCTGCGTTTGAGCTACAATACTAAATAGGAGAAAAAAATTCAACTTAAATATGAGCTTCTCATTTTATTTTATAGCTCCTTTTTATATACTTTTAAAAATATTTTATTGTACTTTAATGTAACAGATTTTCCCTTCTATTGATGTTTTTCCTATAGGTTTCCTATTTTCTATACTGCTTATTCTCTACATGGTTGCAGCCTATCCCAGGAGACTCAGGGCATTAGGCGGGGTGCCCCCCAGGATGGGGTGCCATTATAGGAAGCGTTTGATTGCTGTAATAGCCAATAACAGCTTTTGTATTTTTTCTTTTACTGTCACAGGCATTCCTTGCGAATATAACAGCTGGCAGCGTCATCATCACCTTTTATGTCACACTGTGATGTAACACCCTTGGCATCATCATTAACTTTTATGTCACGTCACATTGTGATGTAACAGTAGGCAGTGTCATTATCAACTTTTATGTCACACTGGGATGTAACAGTAGGAAACAGCATCAGCAACTTTTATGTCATACTGTGGGTGTCATAGGTGTCCCTCATTGTAGGCAGCAAATACGACAAGCAGAAGGGCTGCCAATATGTTTAAGCAGCGTGAGGAGCGGCAGCGAGTTGACCACACACTCCATTCGCAGGTAATGGTAGAACACAGGTGTCAGGTTCTGCATGCGGTCAGAGCTGTTGGTAACGTATAGAATGTGTATATTTTTTATTATTATACTATATAAAATATAAATATTTACAGTATATTAAGATGAAACCATTTAAGCATAACGTGTTCATGTTGTTATGTTAAAGAACCTATTTATCTTTTTTTTTTTTTTTTACCAGTTAAAAAAAATATTGTGAGGGTACAAATCCTGAATTCTAAGTGTATATATATATATATATATATATATATATATATATATACACACACACATTGTATATACAGAGTCATCAAAAAATGTATACACACTTCAGGAAAAGAAAAATAGTATGATGCATATTAAATTTATATAACATTAATAATATCATCATATTATCATATACAGTATATTAATACTGTATATAACCTATGGCAATACATTTTGTATTAAAATATTTATACAAGTTTTTTTTGCCTGACTGCATATATATATATATATATATATAAATTCAAATGTCTGAGTACTGAGTTTGGTGGCAAGGTGGCTTAGTGGTTAGCACTGTCCTCACACTCCAGAGACATGCAGATTAGGCTAACTGGTGTTCCCAAATTGCCCGTAGTGTACCCTGTATACAGGCTAAACGGTATAGACGATGAGTGAGTGAGTGCTGAGATCTGTGTGTAAATACTACACACAGTAAATTACACAACCGTGTTGATTGTGCAGTGAAGAAATGTAAGAATTCCCCAAACTTTAATATTCAACCTCAAACAGAAATGATATTACACTGTGCTCCATGATGTCATACCATGGAAGTGAAACAGGATGTTAGAGGAATAAATTTAGAGTTTTGCTTTTCATTTTTATATTACAGAATGATCAATTCATTCAATGGCAAGGACGTATGAAATACAGTAAGTCCCCTATATATGAACATTTGAGTTATGTTCAATCGTGGAAGTTACTGTAGATCACATGTCTGGTGCACATTGTCACTTGCATGCAGTGTGCATCCTCTGCAAGTGCAAAAAAAAAAAAAAAGAAGCAGTGGCGATGAAGCTGGTAGTGCTAAGAAACGTCAAGCAGTAACGATGAAGACAAAAGTGAAAATAAGTGAAGGGATGGAGCGAGGTGAAAAGATGGCAGATGTCGCTCGGATAAGCACGATCGTAAAGAACAATGTACTGTAATATGCTGTGTATAGCTAATTGCCTTAGTATCCTGTAGACAATAAACAAATTGGACTCTCAGAACGGAACTCGTCCATATGTAGGGGACTGTATTTATAAAGCATATATAAACTATGAAAGGTCATTTACTTATTTACAAAAGTAAAAAAAAAAAAAACTAAAACAAAATTTATTTAACACACCTGTCCAGGTGTGTGCATTAAATTTCAAATATCTTACAGGCTAAACCGTGAAAAACAACAACAACCAGATCTATTCGTTTTTCTTTTGTAACCACTGACAAAGACAATAAAGTTACACGAACGGGTGATCACACAAACTTGGCCGCCCTTTACCTTTTACCCTGGGCTAATCAACGATTTGAAGAATAATTGGCCAGCGAACGGTGGCAATCATTTCAGCCCTGAAACGCGCTTCAAGTGGCGGCTGATAATTGGTCGCTTCGCCTCGCCTAATCTCGTCCGTGTGAAACAAACCCTCCATGGGCCGCCATTTTGGCTCCAGGTTTCCGTGTCACTGCGTGGAAGCGCGCGGCTGTTCCTAGAGCCGCAATGGCGTCAGTTTCGCGCTGTTTCTCCGCCAACGTATTGGCCCGCGTGCTCTAAACTCGCTCTGTGATTGGTCCGAGCTCCTTCAATCACAGGTGGGAAGAAGGCGTTACAACGTCTCCGCGAGGCAGAAGATCAAAAGGCTGATTTTGTGGCATCGGAGTGCACTTACCGAGCGCGCGGAAGCCTTGCTGGCGAGCGCGCGAGTGTAGGGATCGGCCACGGGATTTGGGATCGAGTCGCGGTTTGAGTGAGTGTGTGTGCCTCTTTAGATCCTGGCAGCACCATCCGGCTAGAGGGTGAGCCGAGGAGGACACTGACTGCTTGTTTTTTTTGTCACTTCCAGCAACACTGGATGTTTTCTATTATGATTTCTTCCCCTCTCTTGTGCTAGTGGATTTCCTGGATCTATCCATCTTAGATTTTCCAAACTGGATTTATGATTTGTGCGCTTGGATCTAATAACTAACGACGCAAAACACGCACGCACAGAGGAATCGATGGGGAAAATAAGTTGACTGCTGTCTTGGGAGATTTTTTTTTTCCCTCCTTCTAGGGAATCCAGTGCTCTTATTTTTGATCACCACCATGGGGATCTTGGATACCTAGCGCGGCTTGGGTACTTCTCACATCTTGGGGGGGGGGTTGCGAGCAACAATTTCGGAGTGCCAGCCATCCAACCTTCTGAAGAAATAGAAAAAAAATAATAATAAAATAAAGAATTCTACCCATATCGGTGATAGGATCAATAGATCGATAGATCGACAGATAGATTCACGCGCACCCAGGCATCGGTTTTTTTTTTTTTTTTTTTTGGCATATATGGAGGGAATCTGTTCGACTTTCCAGCCGTGCGTAAAATAACTTGTTCCTCCTTGCAAACCCCGCATGCAGTCCCGGAGGTGGACGCGGCCTCGGTGCATGGATCAAGCGGTGAGATCTAAAAGATGAACGCAGCATTTCGCACGCTGACACGCATCCGTCGGTTTCCCCCTTTCACACTGCAGGAGAGGGAAATAAACCCGAAGGTGGAGCAGATGCGAGGCCAGGTGCTTCCCACCTCCACCATGCGGGAGATCTAAGGCCGCGCACTGGATCATCCACCACGGGGGGAGAGGGAGTTTTTTCCATCACATCAAACATTATTTTGTTTAGTTTAGCTTTCTTTCTCTTCTTAATTTTTTTCCTTTCTTTTATTTGTTGTTTATTTTTCTTTCATTTCTAGTAGGGATCTGCTGAATGCTTGGCATCCTGCCTGTAAGTTAGTGAGAGAGAGGGATCTTCTTCTCAGAAGTAGGTCAGATCTTGCAAGATAAAGCTGGCCAAAATGGGAGTGACTCTTATCACTCATGCCGATATGACATCTTGTTTACTTTTCTAAATTTAACCTCCACTGGATCCATGACCGCTTGACCCCCCCCCACCCCCGTTGCTTCTTCTTCTTCTTCTTCCTCTCTCATCATCTCGGCCTGTCAGGTTTCTGCCTCGGCTCTTGATTTCTCGCTTCCCCGACATCCTTCCCCCTCTTCCAGGCTCTACCAGAAGTGCGTATGGCTCTTTGCGGGACCACGGCTGCTAACACGGCCAAAATGATGGCGGCGTACACCGGAGGCGCTTCGGCCGTGGCGTCAGCAGCCCATCATCCACACCACCACCACCAGCTGGCGCACCTGCCCCCTCCGCACCAGATCCACCACCAGCAGCACCACCACCATGCCGGGCAGCACCATCTCCAGCAGCAGCAGCAGCAACAACAACAACAACAACAACAGCAACAGCAGCAGCAGCAGCATCCCGCTCCAGGTTCGGCTGCTGCCGTCCATCCTGTCCAGCAGCAACATGCGTCTGCTGCTGTCATGCTCAACCCGAGCCAGCAACAGCAGCAGCAACCGTATTTTCCGTCGCCCGCACCCGGCCAGGCCCCTGGTCCGGCTGCGGCTGCGGCGCCCGCTCAGGTGCAGGCTGCGGCTATCAAGGCGCACCATCACCACCATCAACACCATCTACAACAGCAGCTGGACATCGAGCCTGATCGGCCAATCGGATACGGGGCGTTCGGCGTGGTCTGGTAAGTCGCAAGTGGTTTTGTTTGAAATGCTCTTTGGTTCTGAGGTTATATCATGGGATTGCTGATGGGTGATGATAGTGAACAAATGCAGCAAGTTTGAGTTTCTCCAGGGTTTCTCAGTTTCACTTTTGGACACACAGTTCCCAGCGGTTCCCACTCAGGTTCCTGCTCTCTGTATATGTTAGTATGTCAGTTGTGTTTGAGTACAAAACATCCAAAACTTTGTTTGCAAAAAAAAAAAAAAAAAAAAAAGGAAGAGCGCTATAGAGTGGACTTAAAGATTTGGTCACAGCCTGACCCCTTGAACAACTTTTGTGCCAAGTTCTGCTGGTTCCTCTCAATTGATCATACCTGCGCCAACTGAGCCAAGACACCAAAGCACATTCCTAACCTGACAAAAGAAAGAGTGGTTGTCATAGATGTGGCTAATTCGAGAAAAAAATCAAGCTAGGCATAAATGTTGATCTTTTGAATTGATGTCACTAATCTCCTGAACGCCAATGGAAGTTTCAGTGGATCAAAGTGGATCAAAGCCTGGTTGGCTGCTGTGCTAAAAAATTCAGTTCCACCGTGTGAAACAGTTTCTATCTGGCTTCAAGTTCTCACTTAAAACATGCACGTCCCTCCCACTAGATGTATCTTTCACCCGCATTCTAATTATGAAACCCTGATTGAAGCTAAACTGGAGATCTGGAACTCCATCAGTTTCTTTTTTTTTTTTTCTTTTTTTGCCAGGGTTAGTTCCTCTTTTAGCAGCCAACATCTACTTCAAACAATGTGTTTTTTCTCAGGTGGATGAGGTTCTTTAAAGGGGCTTGAAATTGAACCACTTGGTATGAGGAGGAGGAAGGAGGAGGCTTGGCAGATTATTGAACCTGGACTCTGGCCTTTTCGTGCCCACGACTGACCTCGTCTGATCTACATTTACATTCCATTTGCGTCTCTTCATTTGGCAGACGCTTCTATCCAAAGTGACTTTTACGTCTGAGACGGGACACAATCCAAGCGTATAGATGAGCATTAGAGAGGGTTAGACCTTTACCCAAGGACATTGAAAAAAGTGGTTATTTTCTGTGATTTTTGGAAGCCGTAGTATTTTAAACACCAGCTCACTGGCATTGACAAATCGTTAAGTCCTTTGATAGGCATGAAGGTTGAACATGCTTTTGTGCAGTTTACTGGAAAACATTTATAACAGCTAACCATTGGAGCTGAGAAAACGTAATCATGGTATGGCAAGATGGTGAACTAAGACAGACGCATATTAGTATAAATTCCTCTATAGAAGATGACCAGCCATATTGGATATCCTTGAGTTTAGCTCATTGTGTTTTGTGGCCCTGTCAAAAAGTTTAACGTTTAACTTTGAGAAATGGTTAACTATTCGAGTTAAACTAATCGAATGTGGTTAGTGTGTTTCTTTTCGCAATAGGTTTTACTGTAAAGTTACTAAAATTATAGCAGGGGAGTAACTGAATCATATTGAGAATAAAAAAAATAAAAAAAAAACATTTGTTTTGCACCAGGCTCTCATTGTAGAAAACGGTTGTGACCTCTAGGCTGATTTATGTCAAAGTTGCATTCTGGCGTCTGTGATTTATAACCAGTCCCTCGTATCTACAGTAGGTTGTAAGTTAAATTGACTAGCAAGTTGAAATGAGGCAGGTTAATCTAAAACCAAGTGAAAATAACATTAAAGGGTAGCTATTCTGAAAAATCTGTAGTCATTTTTCAGATGGGTCTCTTGTATGGGTGTACGAACCAAAAAACGTCCTGCTTTATGTCCCTTTTCCATTTTTGTATTTAGTTAGAATTTAAACAAGCTTTTTAGATTTCCATTCAGTTGTGATGTCATATAAGAAGAGCCCCGCCCCCAGAAAGTTGATCACCTCTGCAGTGGCTCATTTTTAGTTTGATGTGTAGAAAAAAACCTTATCTAAGTGGTGTTTCAGCTGGAACATTGACACGCACAAGACACACACACACTTTAAGACCTCTGTTAACTTGTTAAAACAATATTAAAATATGGGACCATTAACTCTAAGTGGAATTTTAATAAAACGAAGGAGTCAGTTACTAAGAAATGTAAATCTACATATGGATGGGTGGGAAGTTCAGGAGCGAAAGCTTTTCTGGCTTGATTAGATCCATCTGATGGAACATATTGGGCTTTAAATAAAATCCAGTTCTTGATGGATAATAAGAGGGTCTTTAGAAATGATGTTGCTCTGAAAAAACGGTCCGTGTGCAAAAAAAAAAAACCCCTGAGTACCAGGCAACTTTGGATAGACACTGAGGTACTGCTGCTAAAACATCTCGTAGTCTGTCTTTTTTTTATTTTTTTTTATTAAAAAGTCACTCGATGTCTGATGTCTATCTACATCCACGCTTCTGTAAGCCGTGGGGAGGAATTTGTCCCAGCGAGTGATCTCTGTAGCGGCCCTGATGGGAACAGAGCAGAACGGTTTGGACGAGATCACCTCTCCAGGCGGACATCGCTGATCATTGTATGTAGCAGAAAGGATTTTGCTACAGATTTAGTCTAGTACAATAACAAATGTGTATGATTTTTCACACAATATTTTGATCTGTTTGATATTTCTAGTGATTTCACATTTCAGAGATCCAACCTACTAACCCTCTCCTCCATCTGCCCGTATGTGAAGAGTAAGACGAAGTAAAAACATTAAGAACTAAACACGAAGATGACACAATTTGTCAGAGCACTTAATCTTCCTGGGTTTTCCAAAGAAGAGCTCCAACGCCTGCGCGTATGGCGGCGCCTCTGGTGCTGGTCCATTTCTCGACAATCGCAGACGTGCAGCCAGCCGCTCCACTTTCAGTCTGTTCCTGAGGTCAGGCTTAACCTGACAAACGCTGGTTTATATTAAATTAGATCAAAGGACATTCAATCCGAGTTAAAGTATTGTAGATTTTTGATATTTAAACCAGAATGCAGAAAGTTAAATTTCATTTACCAACATGTTGGTCGATTACCAGGTTGGATCTCTGATGATGTGCCTCTCTCTTTCGTGTTCTCTAAAATCCTTTTGAATATTCATATCTGCCGGGTAACTGCATTAAAATTAGCGGGTTAACATTAGTCAGTCTGTCTCGCTAGCCACCGTAACCCGAAGAGACGTTGCATGTAATCCTGTCGCTAACGACAGAGCAGGGTTGCTTCTTCCTTTCATAGAATCTTCTATAGAAGTCCAAAAACAATTAAACAATTAGAAAAAAAGAGTTACTCCATATGGCCCGGTGTAATATCCATAATATCCACTGTGTCACGTGTGCCGAGAATGCCTTCAACCCGGGGTCCGTTGCTTTTACTGCCCCTCAGTACGCCGCTCTCGCGGTAGCTGAATAAACAGGTACAGAGGCGCTACAGTGCAAAGTTAATCGTTCCCCGATGGCATCGTCCTCCTGGATGGATTTTTAAAAAGGCTGGGCACATATACTAGAGGCATGTGGGAAACAGTGCATGTGTAGTTTCAGTTTCGTGCATTTAGCTGTCAGGTTTCACTTTAGTTTCAGACACCGAAGACAGCGAGAGAGGTTTGTACTGGTGAGAGTTTGTCTTTAAAATGTCGTCATTTTCAGGAGGAAACCGTGTTGAAGTTTGATGAAACGTACTTCAGAATCAACATCCTCTTACTAGCATGTGAAACGTTGCCGAGATGTGTGGACTGAACCGGTGGCAATCGAGCCTTTCGGGAAACGAGAACTTTTTAACTGGGCTCTAATATTGTTTTTTTTTTTTTTTTTTTTTTTTCTCCCCCCTTTGTCTTTTTTTTCTTTTTTGTGTGTGTGTGTTTCCACATGCATGCATCAGCTCATCTGTTAATTACCAAGTTATTCAGGTGTGTTACCGCAGGGAAAACGGCGTGCAGCGATGCGGCACCCCGGGAAACAACGCACAAGCTCAAGCAAGGAGTGTGTGATTGTATAAGCGATGCTAGAAAGCCGTTTTGCATGTGGCACAACTTTTACTATATGATATTATTAGGGATAGGAATCGCTGATTCAATTTGTATTGATTGGGATGCTATAAGTGTCACTCACTCACTCATCGTCTATACCGTTTCATCCTGTATTCAGGGTCACGGGGGCCTGGAGCCTGTCCCAGGAGACTTAGGGCACGAGGCAGGGTACACCCTGGACAGGGTGCCAATCCATCGCAGGGCACTCACACATTTACTCACTACGGGCAGTTTGGGAACGCCAGTTAGCCTAACCTGCATGTCTTTGGACTGTGGGAGGAAACCGGGGTACCCGGAGGAAACCCACCAAGCACGGGGAGAACATGCAAACTCCATGCACACAGAGACGGGAATTGAACCCGGACCCTGGAGGTGCAAGGCGACAGTTCTGACCACTACACCACCGTATTTTTTCGGTTTTCTGCTTTCCAATGTGTGGATAGTTTAAAGTGCACCACCTGTAGCGCTATAGAGGAACAGCAGCATTTTACCACCTCAAATGCAAACATATATATATAAATTAAAAATAGATTTTGGAGTCGGTGTAACTATGCATGAATTTCCATACAAAACAGTTACAATATGTAACTGAAGTATTTTCCGCAGTTTTAACTTCAGTGTGCGCTAATGTAAGAGACCTAATGTGCGCTAATGTGTCGGAATATACACGAAAAAGAGCAACCGGTGAGTTGGTCAGCTGAGGCATGGGGGACACATCAGTACTGCAGATGCTTTAATTCCTCAGATATTTAAATGATCCCACCCTGAGGTCCTGTTTCTCCCATGTTCCTAACTCGCGACTCACAGAGCACAGACACAAGAAGAACCTTATAATCGGCGTGGTGTACCAGGTTAAAAATAGCCGCAGATGACGTAAAGATTTGCGCACTCTAGAAAAGGTTTTTTATTTTTGGAAGACCGTCTCGGTACCTCTAGCTCTGACTCAGCTCCCATGAGTCAGTGTGGCCCAATAAGCCAAGCGTCTGTGTGAACAGTGTTATCAGAAATCCAGAGTGCCATCAATCTCCAAACGCAGCCTGGGTCTTTCAGGCATGACGTGGATCCGTCCGTAAGAGGAACACACGGAGCTTCCGTGGCTTTTTCCGTCACCCTGCTTGCCTGTGCCACAGGAATCTTCCCCTGACCTTTCCTCAGAATCGCTTCCTGCTGCTCATTGTCCGATTTAAATCGCCTCTGTTCTCTGCTGGTGTATTTTTAGCTATCCTCCAGAGATCCAGGCTGAACTGCTAGACCCATCCAGGGCTTCCTCCATAGATTTATTTGGCCAACATTAGTGTCTTCGCTCAACCCACGACCCTGCTTTTACACCTAATAGTTCATTTTTCGAGTGAATAGTTTATTTAATAGTTTTTGTTAATGCACTTACAAACAATAAAAATAAATAAATAAATAAACTTGCTTGAGGAGTGTGTATGACTGTAAATGTCCGTGTAAAAGTCTCATTTATTGGTCAGAAGTGCTGCGATGGAAACATCTCACCCAAGCACGGAGAACGCTAAAAAAAAAAATATATATATACTGTATATTATGCAGCTTCGTGCATGGCATCTAGTTAACATACAGGATCACATGGCATTTTTGCAGTTCTACAGCTCTGTCATTTGGTTTTAGCAGTTTGGCATCTCGCGTCAACAGACAGTGTGAAACCCAAATCACACGCTGTGTTTGATTCACTTCCTGCCGTTGAGTCGATTCCAGGATGATTTTTCTTTCTTGCTGTCTTTACCTGGAGGTCGATCAAGAAGATTTCACCTGGATGCTGTCGCTCACCTGTCGGTGTGGGCGATATGACACAAATATCATATTCCATGCTTCGGAAAAGAGACATTTCCATGCATTCTTTTAGGCATTTTACGTCTATCATATAGGTTTTAGAGTCGTGAATCATATGTAGATTTAACTCAAATTGATTTTAAGCCATTGCAGTTTTTGATTAGATTAGATCAGATCAGATCAGATGGGTCCATGTACAGAGCCAATGAAATGCATTTAGCTTCTAACCAGAAGTGTAGAATATACAGTAGTGCAATAATAAGCATAAGTTATGGATGCTGTAAAGATCATAGTGGATGGAGCAGCGTAATAGAGACAGAAAGTCACAGTGCAGTGGTGTATTAGTTAAAACTGTTTAGTGCGGTAACAGCCACAGGAAAAGAAAAAAAGAAAAAAGTTTTTCAGCCTGTTGGCGGCGGCTCTGATGCACCTGTAGCGCCTGCAAGATGGAAGAAGAGTGAATAGCCCATGATTGGGGTGAAGGGAATCCTTTATAACGCCTCTCGACCCTTTGCAGACAGAGTTTGTCTAGTATGCTACCAATAACAATATTTAAGGTTTTGAAGTATTAAAAACTACAAAAAATTATACGCAGTGAAGTGCTGTGTAACTTATGTAGTCGATTGTAAAATTGTCATGTTTCATACAAAGCGACTTTATATATATATATATATATATATGTATGTATGTATGTATGTATGTTTATTCGCTTTTATACTCCAGTCCAGTAGGTGGCGGTAACGCACTAGCTGCACATACGCTGAAAAGTAACAGAAGTGAAACTCAAAGAAGATTATTATTATTATTATTATTTTAGGAATTCCATTTAATGTTTGTAAGTTTTAAATCATTTTACATTTATAAGTGATTCTAAAAAAAAAAAACCCTGGTAATTACAACAAAAGATCGATTAATTTGCATAACTGATTAAATCGCACAGCTTTTGTGTTCACTTGCAAGATGAACAAGAACATCCCACTCGGATGATGTCGGTTATCTGCTTAAAGAACTTGAAGGGGTGCGTGATGTGACAAAAGAATCATATCATACTCGGTGGGGCGGCACGTGGCTTAGTGGTTAGCACTGTCACCTTGCACCTCCGGGGTCCGAGTTCGATTCCCGCGTCTGCGTGCATGGGGTTTGCTTGCTTAGTGTGTTTCCTCCGGGTCGTCCGGTTTTCTCTCACAGACTAAAGACAGATGCAGATTAAACTAACTGAAGTTCCCAAGTTGCTCCAAGTCTCCGGGGATGGGCACCCAGACCTCCCACGACCCTGTATACAGGATTAAGCAGTATAGATGATGAGATACTTGGTGGAGGAGGGAACAAACAAACAAACAAACAAAAAGTTATGTACTTGTACAAAATGTTTGTAGTATCATGGAATAAAGGTTTGCTAACCAGATGCCAATGAAGCAGTCAAGCTGTAATTTTAATTACGAAAAGTTTAAAAATATATACTTGTACTTGTATATTTAAATAAATTCTATGTTAAATTGAAGAAATTAGAAAAGTGTACAGGATATCGTTTATCGCAATGTCGATACCGTGTCGTCACATCACCCAACCCTACGCCAGTGTTTATTTCATATGGACCAAGTGCTTCGTATATGACTCAGAATTATATTTAGCGTTTACTGAAAGCCCGATGAGGTAGGGGATTTCCGTTTTTAGACCACGCTTCTGAGCTCTAACCCTGACTCACAGCTGATCCTGCGTGCTCTTTATAAACCCGGTGCTTTTTGACCCAACTCCTTGAATAGGTAGCCTCAGTGCACTTAATAGCCTATGCAGCAGAGCTACGGAGGCAAAAGTAACAGAGTGTAAAAGGAGAATTAAAGCCAGGTTGGGCTGTGTGTAATTTGCTAAGCGTGGGTTTTGGAGAGCGCACTAAAAGTGTAGCGAGTGCTCTCTGATGCGTGCAGCTGCGAAAGGTTGAGTAAATTGGCTGCGGCGGTGCCGCCGAGAGCGCGTGTGTCATGTGTTGGCTTCGCGTGTTCTGTCCAGATGGAACAGGGCTTTCCAAATTAAAATTTAATTCCCTGCTGTAAAACCACTTGATTTGCAGAGTTAAAGCCTGTTTATATCCCCACAGGTTTTACATACGTGTATGTGTGTGTGTGTGTGTGTGTGTGTGTGTGTGTGTGTGTGTGCGCACGCACATGGCTGGCCGCAGCACAGGATCGTAGCACTTTCTTTATGTAACGCCGAGTAGATGTGCACGGTTTACGTTTCTCTGCATAGAGTATGTACTGATTAAATAGCGTCACGGTTCATTAGTTCATGACCCTTTGGAAGGAATTCAACCTGGAGGAAAACGCATAGCAGACAGTACTAGTCAATGAGCGTTTCTGCCAGGGCCGGAGTGGGACTCCTTTTCAGCCCTGGAGTTTCAAGCCTTAGACCGTCCCAATTTAGTTCACGATTGACTATATTAAAATAACGTCATTTCCAATTCACTGTAAATACAGTAGCCTAAGTGTTGCTTCACAGTGAAGATTTATTTGAACAGTTAACACAATGTAATGTTTAACAGTATC
>JAQMYJ010000003.1:3612945-3623763 GCA_030014305.1 Clarias laeviceps | reverse complement strand
TGTGCGCAAGTGTGCGCAAGTGTGCGCAAGTGTGCGCAAGTGTGCGCAAGTGTGCGCAAGTGTGCGCAAGTGTGCGCAAGTGTGCGCGTGACAAACTCTGGCTGGACAGACAGACAGATTTTTCTGAGCCTGGTTTCAGGTCCTCTCGTGTGTGAAACATAAAGATATAATTGAAAGAGTTCTGACTGATGTACTGACAAAACCTTTCTTTTATTTATTGGATCATAATGTTCTCATCTACTTGCTCTAATTGTACAGTAAGACTTGCGTTCACCTTCATTAAGAACGTTTCACTGCATTCCATTGTAAATTGACTGGAAAATCAGGCTGAGTAATTAATAAAAAGTAAAGTAAAAAAATAAAGTAATGTGTAATTTTAATAATCTGTGCCGAACAGAATAATCTCTACACGGGAATTATAACGTGGGCTAGATGGGCACAGTTCGAAATAAAACTGTTGCCTTGTTTTCTCAAGCTCAGTATGTCGAGTAGTATTAGCAAATAATTTGGATTATGAGCTTTAAAAGCGTTGAGGAGGAGAAAAATTGAACTTTTTAACATTCTGTACAAACTGTGTTAGTTTGGAGTAGAAATCTAAACGCTCAGTAGATGATCTGAAACCATTGTGCTTGTGTTGTGTTGCGAACAAAAGCAAAATACAAAGATTTTGGACAACAATAATGCATTATTTATTATTTTTTTTAGATTTCTATTCATGTTTGACTGCTTCATGTTCAGAATAAGTTCTAAAAATGACAGAAATGGCACAAACGCCGTGCGCCAGACCCTTGAGTTTTCGTCTCCAGCCTGCGTTGTTTTTTTTTTTTTTTTGGTTTTATCTTTGGAGTTTTACGTTTTTCATAGTTGATAAAGAAACTTTTAGTGAACATTTAAAAAAAAACTACTTTTTTCACACTTGGGTGTGTCTTAGTGTGGCTTGAGTGTGAAGGTTAACGAGACAGAGCAAGAGGAAATTACCAAACACGAGAGCGCAGGGTGGGGTCCTGAGCCGTTATCTGTGTCGAACACCTTCCCCTTTACTGATATCACCACCCTAACAGCGCTCACATGCTCTCACACACACACATGCTCTCACACACACACATGCTCTATCGCACGCTTGCCCGGTTGTATTGGAGCTCGTGCACTTGCTGGCTGTAGTAGCGCATCTCAGGACAGTGTGTCTTTATGAGTTCATTACATCTCTCGCTCTCGGTCTCACTTATCAATTTAACTGTACAAATCACGAACCAATCATGATCTGGACAATTTCTTATCCATCTTAAATTAATTTCAGGTTATGTTGCGACCAGCGCAACACGCGACATGCGTCGGGAAGGAGTTTCCATACAGATGTGCGTTCTCGAGTGGTGCAACAGAATCGTGATCACACACACAGCAGTTATTGTATACATGTAAACGAAAAAAAAACGAATGAAAGTGTTTTGTATAGGGTTAGTTATAATAAGCTTTTAATTTAAAAAAATAAAAATAATCGGCAGGTTCTTTTGGCCAAGAAAGTTGCAATCGGCGCATCTTTAGCAGCACAAACACTTTTATTTTACACTAAGAAACCTTAGTGCACTATCTCACCGAGTGTTTAACAAGAGATGGAGCTTATAGTGGATATTATATTTTTATCATGATGTTGAAGAGAAAAAACTAATTTTTCCTCAGTTTTATTTTTTTATGCTAAATGTAACTTGATACACCGGTATGTTATGGTGCGTGTCATGTACTGCATGCAGTGTGTGTGTAGAAAAAATATCTTTCTTTTTTCATTATTATTATTATTGATGATTATTATTATTATTATTATTATTATTATTATAGCATTTATATGAATTAAAAGCAGCATCTATCCTTCATTCATATTAATGTTACGAAATATTCACAGCTTAGAAACACAGGTGTGGCTGTGGTCTCTTCTTTCTAGAGAAATAAAAGAAAATAGGGAAGTTTTAGTTTTTTGTTGTTGTGTAGGTCACTATTTCAAGGCCAGAGAAGCATCATTGTGTTTTTCTTTACCTCCGTCTTTGAAAATCCTTCGCTCTAAATTGGCCATACGGCTGATCCTATTTGTGAGGGTTTACCTGAGGGCAATGTGCACACGCGCACGCTCTTACTGTATATACATACACACACACACACACACACACTGTCGGTGTGGTGGGGATTTAGGGGAGTGGAGAGAGAAGTATGAGGAATGTGAGGCAGATTAATGACCCGCTGCTGTATGAAAGAGATTTGTGTGCAGGACTCCGTCCTGTACGATGTTCTAGACAAATAATCAACAACATGGTGGCGTATCGTAGCGGAGATATTCGTCTCATGGACTCTCTTCCAATAACAACGTGAAGTTTAATACTTTCGGCACTACAACAACTTATTAGCCAATATTTACAATTTAAATTTTATTTCAAAACAAAACGTTCTTTTTTTTTTTTAAATGAATTTTAACATTGCTTAACAATTACTTAAAGAGGTTCGTCCTTGATAACAAGAATGACTTTTGAAGTAGGCTTATAAACTCTGTTCTAAAAGAAAAGATGTTTTTGACTTGTGTTTTATGTTAAACTATTCCTTGTTTGTTATTTTTTGCCTGCTTGTATCGCCATTCGATGACAACAGAATGACGGATCAAATAAATGCCACTTGGGAACAGATTTCACGCCCACTCCCATGTCTCCTCCACTGGTCACACTCGCAGGACCCCCCCCCCCCCATGTTTTTCATTTGAACCAAAGAAGTCATGGTATAATCCATTATCTGCGTTCTTCCTTTTGGACTTCTGTGGCCCTCCACTGATCGATCTTGACAGCAGCAGTGTGTGTGTGACAGAGAGAGGGAGAGAACAAATGTGCATTCTCTGTATATCGGTATGAACTTGCATGTATTCAGCCTTAGTTTGCTACGATTTCTGTGCAATAACTCTGTATTCAAGTAAGTTTCATCTGACAAGTTTCTGTGCAGAGGTTCATACTGTAGTGAAGAGCATGTGTGTGAAAAATGTTAGTACTAAGCGGTACTATCACTATGTTGGAACCAAGGGGCAATCTCCGGTTCTGAAGAATTAGTTCAAAATGTTCAGTTCCTTAAATGTCCAAAAGTGAGTCAATCCCCATAGACCCCCGGGTTAAACTTGCATGACTTTACAATAAAAATAAACTCAACTTTACAACAGAAATAAACATGTTTGCAGCAAAAAAAAAAAAAATAATTTTTTTGTCTCAATAGCTAGATTTCCTATTCATGGTAACTGTAGGGGGTAAATGTTTATTTAACTCATCAGTTAAAATTGCATTAAGCCGTACAATTATGCGTAATTAGCGTGCGGCTGGTTTGAATGATGGCTGCATTCGGATGAAAATAAAAAAGGGATTGGCATGTGGCGTAAAATCTGTGTGCCAAGTTAACTTTTCCTTAACGAGAACAGCGGAAAGAACAGCAACAAAAAAAATAAAAGATACAGAAAAGGCATACTTAAATGGAAGTAGTAGAGATATTGTGTTGATTTCTTATAAATAGAAGCATCTCCAGTTGTAACTGAAAAAAGATTTAAAAATCTCCATGAAAATGATTTTAATAAAAATAAATTGAATTCAGCTAAAGTTCTAGTAGATTAAGACTTAAATTTGCACATTTTAAACCACCTTTTTTCAATTTATTTCCCCTAGTTTGAAATTATTAGATAAAAAAAAAAAAAAGATTTTAGAAGGGATAAAGGGTCAACATAGTGTTTTTGCTTTTATTAAAACTTCAGTTGTATGACATTTTTTTTTTATATTATGTATTTTATTATGTATTAATTTTTTTTATATAATGTAAAATGTATGTTAAATATTCAAGTATCTATATCTTGAGATAGATTTATATTGTATATAAAACTATTTGTTTAAAATTTGTCAATATAATATTTATTATTTGGTAAATCCGGTATAATTTTATACTTCTTAAATGTAACTGATAAAATTTAATATAATATAAATTATATATAAAAAAATGTCCATTTTTAATTAGAAACTTGTACATTTTTACTTAGTTAAATTTTATGCGATTTTTGGGGATAATTTTATTAAGATAAAATATGAAAATATCTATTTAGATAACACGTTCATTTGATTTAAATACCTTTAGAAATCTTTTATGTTTTTAATCTTTATTTATGTAACATCATTAGTATCCCAACTGGTAATGTATTATAAAATTATAAAAATAATTTTATTATATGTATTTTAAAAATAATTTTATTATATGTATGTAGAATAGTTTGGCTTACTGAGTCACAGATAATATAATAACTTTCAGTAATACTGTCGTGTCCTTCATGATCATAGTAAATTTAATGTTACATTCACAAAAGGAAGCCAAACTGGTTACAGCAAGTTTAATTCTGTTTTTGCAGAATTCGCTGGTATTTTTTGGAAATTTGCATACACACAGTGCTTTATTGTTCTTTAAAGTGTATTTTGAAATGCAGCTTCTTTCCCTGGAATTTCCTCATTAAAGGAAATGGTTTTCTGAAACAAGTGGCTCCCCGAAGACCTAAAAAGTTATTTTATAAGCTCGAGCGCTAAAGAGCCACGGGCTTCGCTATGTGCGGAGAAGTAGAACAGCAGAAAGCAGATAATAACAGATGATAAGCTAATGGTCTATTATCTCTCGCTCTCTTCCCTCTCTCATTATTTGAACAAGCACCTCTTACTGCAGTAATATTTACAGCTCTGTGATTTCTCTCTCTCTCTCTCTCTCTCTCTCTCTCTCTTTGTCTCTCTCTCTCTCTCGGCTGTGCGCTTTGTTTCTCTGCAGTGACGCAGCACGCTAAGTGAATTAGAGCGGATCGCTGTGTGGGTGTCGCGGGTTAACTACAGGTAACCTGCTCACATTTTATATAACCAGGTGAGGGTTAACAAAGAGCAGGGCCGCGGTATTGTCTCGACAAAGATCTCGCTGTTCTCATTCCAGCACTGTGTGTTTTATTTTTTTATATATATTTATTATTATTTTTTATTAAAATCAGTGACTAGCCATGGTTCTTTTTTTATTCTTGAGTTTAGAAACGATCTTTATGCTACAGCTCTACATTGTGGATTCTGTTTAGTTAGATGATAAAGGTGATGATTAATTTTCTAGAACAGCAACTCTGACAGTGGTGCAGCTGCCAATTAAAGGTTTATATTAATGTACTTGTTGTATTATAATACCAATACCAACCTCAATGGTCCCAAGCCCGGGAGGGTTACGTCAGGAAGGGCACCTGGCGTAAAACCGCTCCCCATGACGGGAGCGACAGAATCACCATCAACATATACTGAACCAATTTCCTCTCATCTTTGACGTCCCAATAACCTCAGACTATATACAATAGTTTGAACTGATCATTGAATCAGCAGCTGTTTAGAAATGACTCCCAAGACACATTCCTGACTTCCTCTTTCTCATAGCTGCCCCGAGCTCCTTGGTTTTTCTCATTGTGCCGTGTGTCAGTTTAATCCAATGTATCCTGTGGGACAAAACCGCTACCAGCTGTAGTCCATCATCATCATCATCATCATCACCAACAGGAAGTTGAGAGGCCTTGACCGTGGCCATTTAAAAGACATTTCTGGGCTTTCGACATTGCTGAATGGACAAACTAAGTGTGTCCTCAGATATCAGGGAACGTAAAATAAGTTCAACCATGTGTTCCAATTTCTTGCATTTGTTATTCTTTAATTAAAGATTATAAATAAGATTATGTTATAAAGCATCTTGCCCCAGAAAAGGACAAGTTCAAAGAAATCACTGAAAGCCCCATATTGCCATGACATTCGTGTTCCTGCAAAAACATTATACAAGCTGCTCATGTTTTGTTTTCATATTACATGTCAGACTTTTTGGCTCACGAGACGAATATGATATCGATGATTTTCTAGAAAGCTCTTATGTAATGAATGATGACAATCAGACTAAGATGCAATTGGTGTACAGTGGTGGCCAGAATATTAATACAAAATATGACATGTGCTGTACTATAGTTCTCCTTGTGCACGAAACAGATGATGTTACTAGTTAGTTCGAGACTATCTGGGTGAAGGATTGAGAGAATCTGGTGAACTGGTGATGAGACAATGGTGTTGAGCTTCTGGAGCCATGGCCTGGGTCCTAAACCCAGGAGAAAACTGTTAGATGATGAAGAAGGCAGTAACCGTCAAGAAATGATCTTCAGGAAGTGATCAGGCAGGAATGAATTGAGCGAGTGACACCAGAGTATCATTGTTGTCTTTATGACTTCATGCCCAGCTGGATCCAGCAGGTTTTGAAGAATGAACGGCTTCATATGCGTTATTATCTTAATCGAGATCATCATTAAAACATTGAATTTCACTTGCGTCTCAGTATTTTTGGCCACCGGATAATAGAGTAAAAGCCCAGTCCAGGCAAGTTCCATATCTGATCAAATGAGGAGTTTAATTTTTCTTCGGCATGCGATATTTTACGATATAGCACTTTATCTCTGGTTATTTTTAGCGTTGTGTCTGGGTCAAACCCTGAACACTCACATCTGTTTAATGCTGTTTGACTGTCGCAAAATTTATCTTCATAATCCGCTTTATGGACAGATTAGATCAGAAAGTGGAGGTCAAAGGGCCAAAATCCTTGGCAGTGATTTTCCTTTGTTCAAAAAAACAAAACAAAAAAAAAAAAACAGGAAAAAAAAGGATTATTTTTTTTCAAACTTCTCCACTTTCTGCCAGTAAGGTGGATTTACCCTTCCTCCTTTAAACCCTTTTATCTTCTTATTTTAATATATAGCACTGAAGGCTTGTTCTTGTAATATGTAACATGTTTCATTTTCCCCGTAACTGGGTCAGTGACCTAAATCTGCAGTCACCTTGTGAATGATTGGTGGAAGCCTTCAGATCTGTTAGAAAAGCCTTGATACAGGGCTGAGGATTGTGGGACAAGAGACACAGATTCCTCTGGCTGCTTATCTCACACATACTGTATCTCACATACAGGCTGCAGGAAATCAGTATTAAAACTGCATTCCATTGGCTCTGTACAGGTACTTTGCACAATAAACAATATAACCAATGACATACAGTATATCTTAGGGTTCTCCAAAATGTGTCTGTTCATTTTCTGTTTAGATCCTGCTTTCCTGATTTTTGAAAAAGCGCCATTTCAATGTTTGTAGCTTTTAATAACCTGTCCTTGAATGCCACGTTTTGAGCGATGTGCATTTTCCTAGCCAATCAGAACGCAGAACCGGGAAACAGCTGGCAAAAATACCTCCTTTTAACTCGTTTGTTTTTTCTAATGAACAAAATACAACAAACGGTAAGTTTAAATTAGGATCCTGTAGCATTTCGCATTTTCGCAAAATGTAATCAAAGTTCAATAATGGGTTGAAACGATTCGGTGTAGCTTCAGGTCTGTCATATCTCTTGTATTGACTCGTAGACTAAGTATTGTTACATGTCGATACCTCGATTTTGATTCCGGTTCCTGACGGATACGTTTTTGAAACCACTTCCATAAGATCCATTTTAATAACATACTACAAGCTACATACACGTTATGACCACCTGCCTTCTGCCTGTATTGATTAAGGCTCCTCTTTTGTCACCAACACACTAATGCACTGTGTGTCTGGCACCTTTCTATCAGAACCAGCATCAACCTTTTCAGCCACACTAGCTCTCCTATTGGATCGGACTACACGGGCCAGTTCCTGCTGTGAGCCTTGGCCGCCCATGACCTTGTTGCCTGTTTACTGGTCTTCCTACCTTGGACCTCTTTTGGTATGTCCTGACCCCTACAGAGCTGCAAGTTGGGGAATTACTCTGACCCAGTCGTCTAGACATATCAGTTTGGCTCTTGTCATAGTGGCTACAGTTACAATATGTGGAAGTGGGTGGGATTTATTAGCCGTTAGGCAGCAAGGGAACTTTTTAAATTTAAATTTGAATTGTGATGTCTAGACGACGAGGTCCAAAACTGCAGCTGTTAATCAAACTTTTAATTGATTCATTAGTAAGCATTGAACCTTGTTGACCAAAGACAATTTGGAGAACATATTCTTTTTTTTTTTAAATTTATATTTCTTTCCCATTTTCCATGCTTCGCTCTGTAGAAGGGTTCACGGTTTCTGTTTCGAGTGTGTTTCAGTATCTGTGTGAGGAGGCGAGACGTCTCACACTGACTCCTTGTTCAAAGCGCTACTGAAAGTGTGTCAGGCGAGACGTGAGGGGACTCCAGATCTCGCCGCAAGACGCGCCGCTGCCGCTGCCTCTTCGATTTATTATGCAGACGTATGCTAATCCGTGTCTCGCTAATCCGAACATGCTCCTCATGCTGAGGTTGATTTTTAATGCAGTCGGCATGTTTAACGAGCTTGGCGATTTTATTTATTTATTTATAATAAAAAAAAAAAAAGGGGGGTGTTTTAGGTGATTAACTTGTTTAGAGGATAAACGAACCGAGTAGCTGACCAGGAGAGAGCTCATGTAGTTAAACCCAGCTCTGATGCTGCGAAAGGAGCCGGGTCCGGGTTAATTAGAGGAATCAAAGTGAATGTGGAAGAGGAGTCGGAAACACTGCAGCCACTGTGTTCTCCCGTGCCGCTCTATCAAAGACTCGGATTCTCTGTAATTCTCTTTATGTTCGTCCCCCGTGACGGGTGAAACAGGACATCATTAGGTTTTCACGCGAGATGCGTGTCTGCAGCGTGTGAACCGGGATACCTGGCGAATATCAGCGGGAAAATAATGAAATAAAATAGACGACACACTTTTGCTAATTACATCATCAGACATCACGAGATCTGTGTTTGATGTGCGTCTGCTTCTTTAGTCTTGTGCTCTGGATTACATCATTTGAATTTGAATTGAATTTGTAATTTTATAGTTTTTTTTTTTTTTTTTTTAAAGAAAGTGTTTGTAAATTCCTTACATTCCTTAATTTTATTATCACTTGATTTTTTGAATCGAAATCTGAAGATAAATCCAGATCTAACCAAGGAACCATTGGACATTCCCTTATTTAATTTTAAAGCAAAACACGCCCTCACCCGGCCTTTCAGAGGTTCAGCTAAAGGTCACGGATCGCCTCCCACCCGTCTGACCTCCTGACTCGTCGGAATCTAATCGAACATGCTGCGAGCAAAATCGGTCCCTTTCTTCTCTTCGTTAAAAAGGAAAAATCAGTTCATACTGCTCGCTCGTGTCTTGATGTGATTTCTGTGAAATGAATTGCAAATTGAAAACGCTAAACAAGTTTTTTTTCCTATCACAGGGAGCTGTTACCGTGGTAACCAGGTTAACCATCACTGTGCAGTCGTTAAGCAGTCATTAGGCTTCCTACCCGCCTCCCGGAGGTTAATGTGTTGTAATGAGATATAATTACGGAGTCAGGCGTGCACCTGTGAGGGCGGACGCCTCGGTTCGATAGACACCGCGGGCGCTCGAGTGCGGCGTGAGCGGCGAGCTCGAAGCGCCGCTTTATCGATAAATAACAGGGTAAAGCGACGTTTTCGTAACTTAATGATTGTTCCAGGTCTGCATTCGCTTCTCGAAGTTTCTAAGGAGAAGAAGAAAGCGTCGAGGTTTCAGCCAGGCTTGGATCACATACGGATAATAAATAAATTAATAGAAGGAGCAAACTGTTTGCATCCAAGCTGGGTTCAGGCTGATTTTGAAATCGTCTCGTATTGATTCGAACAAGTCTGGACAATCTGTCTGAGACGCAGGGTACAGATTTAGCCGTGAACAATCGATGTGCTCCGAGGCACAGGACAAGAGGCTATCTCCTCCGAACAGCGTGACAGGAGAACCCGAGGATTTTCGCTCGCTCGCTCGTTTGTACACCATCGTCCTACACTTGGAGTTTCCTGAGGGGAAATAAAACAAAAACAAACAAACAAACAAAAAAAAGTTTTCTCTTGTATTCCCTACAGTAAGGTGTGAGTCAGTGTGCTGCAAGCCAGTGGCATGAAAAGCAAAGCCAAGACTCCTCCAACACTCCTGCTTTCTTTAGCACAAACTCCAGCTCTAGAAGCCTGTTACGGCTTTGTGTCTCATCACGCTCAGGACTCGGAGTGGCCGCGGGTGGCTGGTTGGGGAGCGCACGGCTGCAGGAAGTGTGAGCCTAATCAAAAAGCAATACATGGAATTCATTTTAATGTCATGGGTGGGACATTTAGCAAACTTGCTAGATGAAGCTGTTGTATAAGTAGTTGTATTAGAGGGGATCTCGGGTAGTTCATACAATTATCTCACCTTTCTGCGATGGTGTAGCTGCAAAGTATATGTATAGTCTTTCAATCATGTTTTTTGCTTGTTTTTACAATTACACTTTTTGAATATCAATCCTTTTTCTGTAAGGATTATGATTTTATAAATATCCTGATTCAGTATTAAGCGTTTTTCAGATTTTGTTACAATTGTAAACAAACGTAGCAAATAATTAGCTCCTGCCAGACAGGATGCTGTCGTGTCTGGCCATATGCGAATAGTTTAGAGTGCACCACCTGCAGGATCGCAGAGGAATGGCAACATTTTGCCGCTTCAAATGTAAACGTAGGAAAATAAAAGAAAATAATAATAAAATATCGATTTTGGAGGCAGTCTGACGATATACGAATTGCCTGCAAAAGAATTGTGATACATCACTTTTATGTTGCACTATTTAAGGTTGTTATTTCTTTAAAAAGTTAATATGGGCCTCAACCTCCCAACCTATCACTCACCTCTGTTTATTTAAATGCTGAGCCACACCCCTCCAGAGAACAGCAAAGCTAAGCAACACATTGTGTGTGTGTGCGGGGGTGGGGGG